>JACXGI010012331.1:0-14735 GCA_016801175.1 Esox masquinongy | reverse complement strand
TGCCAAATCTCCTTAATCGGTGTAGGAAGAAGAGACGTTTCCTGGCCTCCTTCACCAAGATGTTAGAGTGATGAGACCAGGTCAAGTCATCACTGAAGTTGACACCTAGAAAAATGAGAAGATAATCGGACTATTTAGTTCAGTAGATTTAAAAGAGGAAAAAGGATGGTGAATTTCAAATTAGCTGGCTGGTCTTTGATTTAGCCCAGTTGCATTGTGGGGGATGACTCACATAGTTGTTGTGAACAGGGATAATGCAGGTCCCTATGCGGGACTCTGGCTAATACACACTGATTCTCATTTCCACCAACAGATATCATATTGCTATCAGCACTATCAACACCATTTCTAAGTCCCCAGTGATCTGAACGCCGCTCTTCCAGCATATCCACGGGGTCATCGGCCTAATGATTTGCTAAAATGTGTTTTGAAATAGCAGATAATTTCCATCTGTGTAATATTAATGAGCAGATAGGCCTATTAGGCCACCTGGGATTCCTTGATGGGAACAATCTGGGAAGAGTGAAAAATGATTTCGCACGCTCGGCAGGAGTTGTGGGATTGGTCCATTGTGGCGCGGGTGCCATTAGTTGTCTTTGTGTGGTAAAACAGCTTGATGGCACAGGGCTCAGTGTTGCCGCTGTTTGTTGGAGAAATTAGTGTGGTCTGTGCTGCGTTGGTTGTTATGGTGTTACACTAAATGCTAATTAGTCTTCCTCTGCAATAATAAGATGCTCTCGCTAGACAGACCAGGCTCATTTCTTTCTGTCTCCACCAGACGGAATCATGACACATGGACCGAAAACCAGAATCTAATGTGAAGCAACTATATTAATTAAGGGAAAGTTTGAAACAGGAATGAAACATGGACATTTAGCTTGCTGTCGCTAGTGAACACCTAACCTGGAGATATGGAAATCCGACATCATTTTTAATGAGTTAACATTGAATAGTCTCACAGATTTATAACAGAAATAAATAACGTTTGCCCGTAGCTAATACCTTACAGTATTTTCTCCAGAAAGCTAGCCAAACTGGAGGTGCTTTAGCAGGGTGCGCTGTATTCTTTTAAGGCCCATTGAATCTGCCTAATTCTCTGTCTCCATAATTATTGTAATTGGTGGGAGACTATAAGAAAAAAAAAACATTCCCCTGCCTGAATATAATTGGATCTCATTCATCATGGTTGCCATAATATTGAAGGGATAGTGTGCTGCGCGGATCCCTTTTTACCCATGTGTCTTTCCGCCCGCCCGCACATCCCTTTGTATATGTTTCTGTCTATCTGTCAGAGCTGTTCAGGCATTGGAGGGACAGCATCCTTCTCTTGGCCTGTTGTTAACCAGAGACAATGGAAAGTTCTCTCCCTCACGGCATACCCTGAGTGCTTCTCCATCATCCACTGACATGTTGCTGCCAAGGTGTCTTCTGAAAGTAAATTTCTTCGCTGTAAGCCATGGATGTGTCTGGATAGACTTTAAATCATGAATGTGTACTATTTCACTTTGTCAAGTCCAGGTGTCGGTTACTGCAGTAGCCATTTCTTGTCCACAGCTCCAATTGCTGCACTGAGAGGTATCTTTATTTAGTTGGGCTAATGGAAGCGGATGAAGGTCATCACAAAATGGCTGCCGCCGTACAATGTTTGTAACTACCTTCCTGTCCAAACTGGCCATCCACATTAGTCAAACTGCAATGGCATGAGGGAGGGAAAGGGGGAGATTTCTGTTGAACAAAAATGTATGTAAATACATATATTATTTATGCAGGCATTAGGGAGTGCTATTGTTGTCTCAGCACACAGCTAGCAAGGCACCAGCTCCATGCGGCCTTGGGGCCTTTGGCAGAACACTTTATCATGTTTTTAGCCCTCATGAATAATTAAAAACTTAAATGACTTGCCGTGTACAAAATTCATATGCTGGAGGGATGGTGGAGTGAAAAGATACATGAAAATTAATTTTCTTTTCTCCGAGAGTGACGGGAAATCAATTAATCTTGATGTATTATTTCATGCAGGGCAGGGGGAGGGAGGCATAAGAGGGAATGGCTACAGCTGTTCTTGTTGGAGGGGCCATATATTACAGTTGGCGTGTTTGACAGCTTCTGACGGAAAGAGCTGAGGGACATCGAGCAGGTGAGGCAACTGGGGAAAAAATGACAAATAGTTTTTAGGCTCTAGTATAAACCGCAGCAATAACAGGACAGGAACACACAACTGAATGATTTGAAGAAAAAAAAACGTTTGCCTCGTCACCTTCCACAAAAGACTGACACTCCCAGTTGTCAGTGTTTAGGGTTTACCGTCTTTGTGGAACATCTTTGTGTGATTAACTAGTCATACGTCCGTGTCTGTCTGTAATTTATTTGTGGCCTCATGTGGCCATTTTTGGTGAATTGAGATTTAGCACGCGTCAGATAAATGAGTCCAAGTAATTTAACACTACGGGATAAGAGGGGCACAACTATTTACAGCCAGCTTTAAAGTTTTATAACTAGTTGCAGTTTGCAACTTTTTTCTGCATCTAGCTAGCTCGCATTTCTCTCTTACTCTCCTTCTCATTTCTCTCTGGGCAAAGGGCTGTAAATAGCAAACTGTCTAGATAAATTCTATCATTTAAATTCTATCTATTTTAGCACTTGAGTAACCATAATCAAACCTAGGCTGCTCACCTGCAACCCAGTTGACCCGTAAATATGATTAAAACATTTCACAAGCTGTAGTATCCATCTTTGAATTTATTGTTTCATCAGTTATTATGTCTTTGTGTATATAAATAGGTATTAATGTATGTCTACAACAAACTCTGACATTACAACCAATAAACCTTTCAAACTGTTTACATTGTGAATGGTATGCAGTAGCCTATATTTCACAAGGTCCTTCTGCAATGCAGTGTTGGAGTTGAATTACATTTCTGTGAGAACTTCTCAGAGAGTGCTGTGCTGCTATTCCAAACTATTGGAAGTCAAACATGTCACTTACTTACCGGGAGATGAACGGTCGACCTGCCAGTTGCGGCTGCTGCTGATGAGTGACAAGCGAGATGCGTTGTGTCACTTTCCAGCTACGTGTCTGTCAGGACGGAGTGTCGGTGGCCAAGCAGTTGCCTCCTTTCACTCATGGTGGATACCAGTATGCAGTAAACAAGATGGCAAGGAGAGAGAGGGCGAGAGGTGCCGTGTCCTCTGCGTGGGGGTGCCATCCTCAGCAGCAGACCATATGGCACTGTACCTCAGAGCGAGGTGGATGGAGGGAGGGTTAGACAGACAGAGCGAGAGAAGAGAGATGCACTCTCCGTAGTCTCTCTAGCTATCTAGCAAGTTGGCAGAAACACCCATCTCCGACAAGGAGAGGCCTGTGTTCCACTGTGTTCCACTGTTTCTCAATGCACTATAAATTCCATTCCATTTGTGAACAGATTTCACTGGTCAACAAGACTGGTAATCAACAATCAGTTAACATCTGTTACTATCTATTAATAAGCGCTGTGCCATAGATTTACTGCGAGGACGACGGCTGGCAGTGTTCCCCCCAAAGTGAATGTACGCCACTGATGAGGGGCAGCTTGGAATGGGGCGGGCAGGGGCCGATACCATTTGTAAATGTGAGACAAATTAAAGAGCGGGAGACAACTAAATTAAAATGGCAAACGACCGCGGCCAGATGGAGCGCCATATAACAAATGGAAGGAGTTGTAGAGGTGCCAGTTGTACAGACGTTAAGGGGGAATTTATTTGGGAGGGAGAGTAGTAGCAGAGTTGATAAAAAGGTTGTATTCACACTTAGCAGATTGAAAGTGGGTCTGTGTAGGTCTCTCTAGCCTGGAGGTTGGGAGTATAGTCATGCAAACATGGGGAGTGACTCTGTCCACAGGGACATTTAGAAGCTGTTTAGTGATTGGAGAGGAAAGTAAATATGGTTAGTGAGGTCTTGACATTGGATCTGTTGTTGTCAACACAGAGCTGGATATAACTGTAATATTTACTGGTGCGTCCTGTCAAAATTATACTTGACCTGCACTGACCTCAAATTTGGTCGTAGCCTAAGGCCTAGTTATTGTTGATTAGTAGTAATTTACTGTAGGGAGGTGCAGCTGCATTTACTTTTGTTTTTTTTCTTGGTACTGTATATTCATTTAGATTCATCCATAACAATTTGCTTTTGATTCCTGATTTTTCCTGGAATGATAAAGTTTGCTTGTTGTCAGTGTATCAAATAGCCAATGAAACACTCTGCTAGAAGCTAGTTGCTAAAGCAATACCGCTAATGTAACAATAAGTAAGACAAATTCTGCAGCACTTTGGTTTATTCAAAGCAATGTTACATTGTGATGCACTGAACTGCCCATGTGCAGGTCAACAGATAAAAAGCACTTGCTTAAAGTTGACAAATGAAAATGGGGTTGTATTAATGAAAATATAAAAGCTATGTAAAATGTGCGATCAAATCAAAGTTTTGCATTTAGATCTCGTGAGAATGAACAACAAGATCCATTCTTCTCATTCACTTACATAATTAACTCTGTATTTAAAACCTGGTAGAAATGTCATGCAAATTCATCATGATGCGGAGACTGTGTTTGCCAACTGCTTACATATATGGGCCAAACTCTCTACATGTCCATGGCATAGGTCAACCCTCAATCAGATATTGGGACACCACTCATTTAGAATGACATGTTTGTTATTGTCAATGACAATCTGTTTTTATGGCCTAGTCGTGGTTGCAGAGTACAAATCATTCCTTAAAATTATTACAATTATGTTCCGGGCCCACAAGCATCTGCTCCGACTGAAATCGTCTGGTAGCTCAATCTAGTTACCTATACCCCTGGTTTAAGGTATGCTTCTTGTTTTATATTCTTCCAGGCATAAAGGTACAGGAACTTGTTTAGTTTTCGTTTTGTTTCACTTTTCTTAGGACATGGTTACTGCTCTGAAGACGTTTTTAGGTTATACAAGGATGAGTATATTTGTATTTAGCAAACGGATGTGCAGAAGTTGAGAACAGACTACATTTGTTTAGGTTAAAGAGTGCACATTAAGAGGATAGATCATTTGCCCTGTCATTACTGTAATGGATTCCACCACTTACCTTGTGGCGTCATATTTTATCCTGTGGGATCGCTCCTAAAAAGCAAACATTAGTAGACACTGTTCTGCTCTGCGACCCCTTAATAAAAAGGGAACAGCCACTATTAACTGAACTGAAGGAAATGTATTCACTTGGATGTGAAGATGAGCCAGTTTGAGAGGGGAATTAGCTTGAGGTTAATGAACTTGAAGGGTCTAGAGAGGAACAGTTATTACTCTGTAATGTAGAGCCTTGTACTTCCCACTGCTGTAGCTGTCCTGGCTGACCTAATGCATTCTACATTCTGGTTTAAATGGTCTCTGCCATTTGTCTTCTTCATTAGAAGCGCCATTATTCATTGAAAAAAGAAAATGATGCATTACATCTTGTTCGTTTCATTTCTCTTCTCAAGGTACAGAATGACCTTAGTATTCCACAGCTGATAACACAATAGTATTTTAATATTAACTAGCTGTCCGGCCTTTCTCAAAACCAAGTCTGTAGCCAGGCATTCGAAGAATGTGAAAACAGATTGCATTGGATATTGACCATAGGCCTCAGATTAAAATTGTTTGATTTGTATTTAGGAGAGTTTACTGAGAGTTCAGTCGCGTAAGACTAAGTTTAAAAGTTTATTCACATAGCATTTTCTAATTACCAAATGTGTGCCAAAATAACATCAATTGCTTGACTCACCTTGATATTACTTATCTTAAAACATTTTCAGGTGTTAGTAGAAAACGTATATTGGTGGGCTAGTCTACTGCCTTGACATGATGTACACTGTTAACTGTAACACTTCATGAGGTAATCCACCGCCAGAAACATCAATCATGAAACTAAAATCAAGAAATTGTGTAATATTGATCTATTATTGATTTATGGCTACATATTCTGGTCATGGCAATGGTGGACAACACGCTATTACATCATGTTTTAAAACAATTACCTGCAATCCAGATCACCAAATCAGACAGTAAATGGTATGGGTATACCTAGAAGAACTCATCCATTAGTCCGTTTCGTCATTGTCTCCTGTTTTCCTGAGCCTCCCTGCAGACTGGTGACTACACGCAGACTGGTGGCTACACACAGATTGGAGATAGAAACGCAAACTCTACCAAGTAGAACGCAGTAAGTATTTAACTCTTAAAATAATAGTGCTGATGACATGAGTTTGGGATTATTCTATAGCTGCATTTTCTAGCTACCTAGCAACAAATGATTCTAGCTGACAGCGCTGCATTTTGGGTTTTGTAGGGCGCAACTCATTTCACATGTTGCCTACTAACTTACTACAGCTATGTTATGCCGAAGTGGCTCATTGCTTGTATTGCTGCAATGTGTTTGCATTATTTACCAGCCATACAATGGGAACGTCTGCTTTGGCTGGATTAGCCCTTTCATATCCAATCAAGTTTTTGTCTTATGTTTTTTCTTTTGAGGCACTGATACCAGAATCTTCTGTCACATTACTAATCAACCAGTGTTTTGTCCAGTAGATATACTGTTTTTTTCTTGCAGTGAATTACCCCTCTGTTTACCTTTGCCCAGATAGAAGCCTGGACGGACATGTTCAATTTGTTATGGGGACGAGACAAGTCTGACACACTAGATTATAAAACGCAGAGACGTACAGAGGTCAGATAAACAATTTGCCACCAAACTTGGATTCCCATAATGCTCTCTGCTCAGTTTGCTCAATATCAGTCGGGGAGGAAGCAGAGAGGGATGGGGGGTAGAGTAGAGAGAGAAATAGATGGGTGGTGGGTGTAAGAAGCACTGAGGAACAGTTAGAAACCCCCCCTGGCAGAAATAGATGGGTGGTGGGTGTAAGAAGCACTGAGGAACAGTTAGAAACCCCCCCTGGCTGATAGCAGTCAGGTTTGCATTTTTTCTCTTCCCGGTCCTCTTCTGCTCTTCTCCCCCTCTACCCCCGCCCCTCTCTCTGGGTTAATTCACTGGATGAAAAGCTGGCCTGTGTGATGTGTCATATATCACCGACAGGGCATCAGTAATCTTTGCTCAAGGGCACAGATAACAGACAGATAGACATGTGAATGAGATGGAAAAAAAGCAACTCATCCTTTTCTGCTACCACCACGGAGGAGATAAAGCAAGATTTATGACTCATCTCGGACCACAGAGGGGCCGCAGCGGCCATTTTTCACCGGCTCCAAAAATTGGTGCTGGAAAGCAATCTGCTTGTCTCTGTGTCCATCAGGGGCTGCAGGAGGAAATTGGGTCCTTCGGGCTTTTTACTCCGCAGTCAGCTATTTTCTTTATAGCAGTTTTGTTTTTAATGGTATCCATAAATATATGTAGGGTTATAAGTACCTTTATCACCCAAGGTGGTGTGTGTGTGTGTGGCTGCGTGTGTGTGTGGCTGCGTGTGTGTGTGGCTATGTGTATGATGTGGCCACTACCTGCAGTCCGCAGTCCTTTGGTGCCTGACTACTGACATTTCACATTTGAGTCTTTTAGCAGAAGCTCTTATCCAGAGCGACTTACAGGAGCAAATTAGGGTTCCGTGCCTTGCTCAAGGGCACAATGTATCTTTCCCTTTGTCTGCTTAGGTTTTCAAAACAGCAACCTTTTGGCTGATCACCCAACACCCCAGAAACTAGGCTGCCCCCGGTGTATATTTGTGTGCGTTGAGTGATTAACGCTGATCATGTGATTTCACATAGTTAAATACCTGCTTGTACGTCCTGATGGACCAACACATATTTTCTTGTATACCATCAATTAAATGAATTTTATTAAAAGGTTTTTAAGTTGGAACAGAAGGAGAATATGAGATTAAAAAATTGTTGCTCCCATGTTTCCCATGATCTGAAATAAAAGGTCCAGAAATGTTCAATGCTTACAAAACTATTATTTTAATCACATTATTAGCACAAATGTATTTGCCGCCCTGTAAAGGAGCATTCCTCCTTTCCTAATATAAAAGACTCCCTTGCAGTTGTGGCCTATCGAGAAGCCTGTTTTCACCATTATTTATAGGATACTAATGTACCTGCATTAAACCACAGTCTTTCTCTTGTCCCTCTGCAGCTGACTTGTACAGAAATATGGGGAGCAGTCTTTTTCTAAAATAGAAGCAGAATTTAAAATCATTGTATCGATTTGCAATGCCAAATAGAGTGATGAAAATTGTGGGAATCAAAATGTGTATCGTATTGGCTCCGGAGTATGACGGTTCCTGGCACTTGTCAGCCCTTTTAATAATCCCTGACCCAAGTAAAAAACCAGAGGATGTGGGCAGACATACAAGTCATTAGAGAAATGGTTTATGAAGTTCAGAGAACATTTCACCCCTGAGAGGCATTTTTGTATGCTCCACTCCACCACTGGATATCCCTGAGTCTCAGCTAAAGCCATGAGAACATGAACAAAATGATTGTCTGCGTCCCAAACGGCCTACTATCCTGTTTATAGTGCACTTCGTTGGGCCAGGGACCTTGTCAGATTTGGTCATACGTAGTGTGCACTGTGAGTGAACGGGGGTGCCATTTCGAATTCACACATAATGCTTCAAATGTTCAGTTTAGAAAAATAGAGGATGGATGTGAAACAATACAGGGAAATAATGCTCTGGAATCTTCTTGGCGTCCGTCCACCTCGTCCTTCCCCCGTAACAGAAGGATAACACATATCCATCCAAATGATTACTACGCTCACCATATTATTACTTAGTGCAAACATGACATTGGAATCCTACTCATTTGGTTTCAATTTCTGGAGTATTGTGTCAAATGTAAGGGGCCAGTTTTCCAACTGCACAGAAAGCTGTCCTGAAACTAATGGGAGTGGTTTGGGAGACAACTGGACATAAAACCAAACCAGAACAAGTCACAAAACCAGATTGAGTGAGTCTTCGTGTTTCTTATTTATATATGACATTATTTTAAAGCACCGAAATGCTCACTGAATGCCAGGTTAAACAAAAAAGAGGCTTACAAAATCTGTGAAAAGGAGCTTGAATTGTACAGCAGTCCATGAAAAACAGGTGCACTTGGCCTATTCTACAAACTCAGAGCTAAACTAAAGAAGCAGGAGGCAGGGCCAATCCCGGTAGTGAGGAAGAATGGCGGTGTTCTCCGTGATCGGGTGGGTCCCACTCTTGTCTAATCAGCTCCATTTAGAACGGGAAATTACCGACCTCCGGAACCAAACAATCCACCTCAAAGCCCTGCCTGGTTCTCAGGGCAGAGAAACAATCACAATGAATGATATCAGGTGTGTTCATTTGCTATCTGCCGTTACTCACCAGCCAGGCTGTAGTTGTCCACAGGGTCCCACGGTCACCAGACAAACATAACGTTTACACTAAGGACAATAAGATGCATTGCTACTTGTCTCTGTTGGACAAACGGTGAGTAACTGGTATGATGGAGTCTGTCGACAGACATTCAGATACACATAATAAGAAACTTTCTTCCCGTAAAACTTTTTTTTGTCAGTGATTATTTGGACAAATCAAGATTTCACGGGGGATCGCATCTCTTAAATGTTTGATGGGTATTGGACATCCTCAGGGATTTTTTCCTGAAACTTGCGGAGATTTCTGTCCATTTAGGCAGTGTGAGAAATTACATGTTGGATAAATACTTTATCTTAACATCTCCTCCCAGAAAATTCCAACGTGCCCTTACAGATATGTCAATATCCAGTATCAGTTCCCTCTGTGTTGTTACACTGGACTTTTATGGTGAGTTGTCTGTATACTATGTCTTTAACATTACACCAAGTTCACCAGGAAATAGTTAACGAAGGAACCTATTGTTTCTGAATGTGTTTTTTTTTTTACATTAACAGATCTATTACTTTTTTTAAAAAACTTTTTTTCTGTACACGATACTGCTAATCTCTCTATATCTAAAACGGGAAGTAATGTGCATCATTACTCAGTATTTCTCATAGGAATTCTGTATCGAAGAGGTCCCACTGTGTAATGGTGTTGACAGCAAGGCAAAGTGACTGTACAGGCCGGCTGTCTTCTGGATCAGGATGCACACAGAAACTCACACACACACAGACACACACACACACACACACACACACACACACACCCAAACACATGTACTGAAACTCACAGTCACACACACATACATGTACAGAAACTCGCAGACACACACACATACATGTGTAAAGGCTGGGATGTGTTTATGCCTATTGCGTGTTGACTAATAAAGGTTGTCTATATGTCTAAGAGCAGGGTTAAATGAACTAGTTGAAATCATTTGCTCTTGCTTGCCTGAAGTTCCAGATGGGACTCCTGTTGGTACATGAAGTCATGGAAGCTTAGTCAACAAGGTTTTTTTGTTTGTTTTTTTGAATTGTGCTTTAACACAGCTTTGTTTTTTTTCTTCTGGCTGGTGTTACTCCACACCTGGAAGCTGAAGCGAGAGGCGGGTTAGGGGGAGGGGACGTCGGGGTGGGTGTGAGGCATAGGAGAGTAGAGGAAGGTGTGTCAGGCACAATAAGCAGATGTTCTGACCCGGTAATGGAGGGAGGAAGGAAGGGAAAAAGAGGAGGACAGGACAAGCTGGGAGATGTAAAACATGCACTTGTTGTACACGTCTCTCTCTCCCCTTCCCCTAGAGCCTCCATGTACCCGCTGTCGCTGGCGAGGCTCCACTGCCAGCACTGACATCTGTTCCAACTAGGCTATGGTGTAGGCGCAATCTGAATGTCAATATCATTTGCTGCCATGGACCGAACAGGTGAACTAGAAAAAAAGTGTCAGTCAGCAGCTATCATCCTTCAGCAGAAAGGTTAGCTGTTAGATGTTCTGCATGTGGCGTAGTGGTGGACGGCCTGAGTCAGATCACTGGCCTGTATCTGCCAGAACAAATGGGAAGCCTCCCAGGCAACGAGAGGACAAATGGATTTGAGCAAATCATGATCTTGCTTCTGTCAGGGGACACTTGATAGGGAGGTGGCTTGATTTGGCTTGGTCTTGCTGGGGGTCTGGGGTTGGAGTGTTCAGGCCGGTCTGGGCTCATAGTGATGAGGCCGGTCTGGGGTCTGAGTGTTCAGGCCTGTCTGGGGTTGGAGTGTTCAGGCCAGTCTGAGGTTGGAGTGTTCAGGCCGGTCTGAGGTTGGAGTGTTCAGGCCGGTCTGCGGTTGGAGTGTTCAGGCCGGTCTTGGAGTGTTCAGTAGTCTCTGTATCTAACTATGTATCTCTCTCTGAGCGCTCTGTAGCTACCTCAGTATTGGGATCAACCTTAGTCTAGTCTGAACATTTTATGAGTCTGCTCAGCACACCATTATCATCAGATGGGCTTATTGATGGTTCCCTCAGCCCTTAACCAGCAGTGTGTGTGTCTGAATGACTGGACCTGCAGTATGTCACTGGTCAGCGAGCTGCTCTAAGTGCTGCAAGTGGGACAGTAGAATCTAAAGGAGCAATGACACAGGATCGCCCTGTATACCTCAGACCTACTATCCACATCTAAGTTTACCATGTGTCTTGTCTGATCTGGAGGCCTAATTGTGTGAGTTCAGACCCAGGACATGACACAACCCGGGGGCCAACACCTTAAGATTACATCTGCACATGGAGAGGGGGGGCTCTAGGAGGAAAGTGTTCTCGAGTGCTGGAAAAGTAATTGCAAAGCTAAGGTTAGTAATTTTGCGGTATTAAATTGCCTGTCAGTGCTAAATGAAGTAGTGCTTCGGTTCTGCCAAAACCCATAGCTCCCCCCGCCTCTGCTGAGCCTCTCAGGGTGGTGTAGCTTTAACAGTGGAAGGCAGTATTTCCCCCCACCATATCATTCTATCATTCAGCTGAGTTTATGGTGTTGTGTTAGCAGATTTGAGTCTCATTACGCCAAGCTAGACCCTGTCTGATTTATATGGTTATTACATTACCCTCTTTGCTCTCACAATAGAATTGATGCATGAATCACATTACATTTATTCTGTAAGACAAATGTTCGTCTCCTCTCCCTGGAAAAGAGACATGTCTACATCGTAAATGCCTCCCTACTCCCTACATTATACAGTTTAGTGCACTTCTTCTGATTAGACTCGGACAGGAAAAGGGGGCCCTTTGAGGCAGCCGTGGTTAAAGAGAGGCTCATTAACGTCTTGTTACTGGATAAGTGCCTCCCATTTTCACACTCCAGCCCAGACTAACTGATCTTTATGCCTCTCTAAAGATGACAGCCCCTCTCCTTGTCACCTTGACCCGATCTTCTAGTGTGACTTTGATGCATATGACACTACCGACCACGGTTACGTTTATTTTTAACGTCTGCGTCATTGACCTTCAATTTCCGCCGAGTGCAACACCTGCTGACCCCCGGCCCAAAATCTGACAGCCCCCCCCCCCATCTCGCTTTTAGCCCAACTCATTCTCCGGTGCAGGCCCATGCACACCTGTCATGTCCCTTAGATGTTGTCTTTGACACATACATCCAAGGCTTTAATATTCTCCGACCTTTACTCATTGAGAAAGGGGGGGGGGGGCATTGAGCTGTTTCATTCGTCCCCAAAGGAGTGTCCTGTTTTTCTCTTTAGACCTTTTATTTGAAAGCTCTCGTTTTCTAACATTTATCCTCGATTATCGATCTGGATCGATGACGGATGTTAACGGCCTTTCTATTGGCGTGCTCATTTGACAGCTCTCACTACAGTCTGAATCTTCTCTCTGGCCGGCTACATGACACCTTGGAAGAGGAGGTTGGGCTGTGAGAGGAGGTGGATGGCCGGGCTGCATTGTTCCAGCAGGACCGTATCGAGCCAGGTGTCACCACACTGTGATGTAGTGCAACAGGAGGAACATTTCTTATTGTTCTACATAATTAAACCTTGTAGTGACTGACTGGCTGGACTCTCAGACTGTTAAAGACATCAGGGTGGAAGAAAAGACCTGGTCTATATCCCAAATGGCACCCTGTTCGCTTTAAAATGTGCTACTTGTAGAGCACTAAATAGGGAATAGGGTGCAGTTTGGGAAGCAACCTCAGGATGGTTAATGGACATAATCCTCAATAGTTTTTCACTTTCTGAAAGCTCAATAGTTATTTATTTTCTTGTAAGTGTTTTATTTTTTTTTCTGTCTCAGGGCTGGTGATGGAGAAATGGTTAGCGCTATGCGCTGCCAAACTTTACTGATGGTATCATAGGCAGCTTGAGATGAATTGTTGACTCAGTATTGACCCTCGACTCCAGTTATTTAAAACAGCTATTAATCTCTGCCTGGGATGTGAATGGGGAGCTTGAACATACATCTATCCAGACGGGACCCATTACCATAACCATAACCCCTCTTTGGAATAAAGCCTTTACACGTTTTAAGCCATGTCATTACATGAGATATACAGGAATGTCTCTGGGGTTACTATTTCATCTGTGTAATGTCCAGGGGAATATGTAGATCACAAACTATAGTTATGAGACTAATTATAATTTTAAGCCCTTTGGCATACTATTAATTCATCCATCATAATCACCACATCAACAGATCTAGTGTCAGTAGTTTTGTGTGTAGCTCCCCCGGTGATCAGTGGCTAGTACAGCAGATGTGTTCAGTGTTAAACCAGCAGAGCTCTCATGCCGGCCTGCTCTCACAGTGACGTTTGCATCTGGAGATACGTGTTAGGTGTCGGCTGAGTGGGGTGGGAACGCGATGTCTGTCTGTCTGTCTGTGTGTGTGTGTGTGCGCGCCTGTGCACGAGTTCACACACACATACACGCATTTTAGGCCGCCCATGTACCCTGCAACCTGACCCTGAAATCCCGGCCGTGTTCCATCAGTGGACCTGAACTCCCAGACTGGGGCTCCAGAGGCTAACTCACGGCTCACTTGACTGTGCTTACAGGAAGCCCATTGTTGCGGAGGACAGAATTCAGGGGGAAGTGGTGTAATCCTGGCTCTGTCCTGGATCAGTCAGGTTGGATTTCACACACAACCCCCTGATCAGGCCGCCGCACAGCCCTCAGCCAAGCTAGGCCCTGCAACACAAAGCACACACACGGTTCCCTAGGAGACAAGGAACCACCACCTCCCAAAAGGAGCGGAGAACATAGTCCTCGCCATGCTCCCTTAAGAGAGTGAGAGACCCAAATGAACCTCCGGTTGTAGCACAGGAGCTGGTTATTAAAATAACACTAGAATGTACGTGCTACGTGTTTCAAGGTCATTGTCTTACGGGGATATTATTAGATCAGAATTTTGCAAAGAGCTGTGGTGCTCTCTTTAATAAGAACTATCGAAACCATGAGAGGAGAGAGAGAGAGAGAGAGAGAGAGAGCAAGAGAGAGAGAGCGAGAGAGAGAGAGCATAGACTGAGGCCTTTGTTGTTCTTAGATCTGCTGTGTTTATTCATTCCCTCACGGCAGACGGAGGACAGGAGCTGCTGTTGTTCCTGTGTAGAGGCTGTGAGGTGTCAGCTTGGCCACTGGGCCTACACACAGCATATGGCTGGGTGCACCCAACACCACCCAGCACAACCCAACAACACACCCCAGAGCCAGCGTTGTCCCCCACCCTCTGGGCCTGTCAGGAAGAGTCACAGCCCTCCAGAAAGCCATCTAAGTCTACAACAGATCAAACTGTATTCGGGCGTGTTATTGTGTGTGTGTGTGTGTGTGTGTGTGTGTGTGTGTGTGTGTGTGTGTGTGTGTGTGTGTGTGTGTGTGTGTG
>JACXGI010012330.1:0-13532 GCA_016801175.1 Esox masquinongy | reverse complement strand
AACAGAAACAACCAGAGATGATCAAATCCTGAGGACAACGTTTCGTACCGAAATAAACAGCGGACGATAGTGTAGCGTAAGGTTTACATTTGAGTCTCCAGGCAATGTTTGCTGCTTTGCTGAAAGTGCTTATGGTAATAGTGAGTTTATATGTGTGTGTTTGTGTGTGTATGTGGATGATGTGGGTTCTGTAAACGAATAGCAAAGCTAAACACTCTCTCATAGAACTAGGGAGTCACACACACAATATGTACAATGTTGGATGAGCCTGATGATGAAGGGTGTTGTGGGGTGATACCAGACAGTTCTCATAGCATTGTCGCAGGAATGTATTAATTTTCATCATGTTAAACCCTCTGTCCTCCCATTTGGACAGATTAACGTTACATACAATAAAGTAGTCATGTTCTCAATCTGTAGGTAAAGCTGGATTTTGAATATTTAGAGCCTTCGGATGTTGTTTCCCCTTTGTTGATAGAAGAGGAATTTTTTTTTATGCCATTAATACATTGCTGGAAGGTTTCTATAGCGTTACAGGTTAGATTAAAATGCTGGCCTCAGATATACAGTGAACTCCAGAAGTATTTGGACAGTGACACATTTTTTTGTTTTATAGGCTTTGTGTTCCAGCACTTTCGATTTGACATTGTAATATGAGTTTAACTACTGTCTGGTTCAATTTGAGGGTATTTTTAATCCATATATTGTGAGCCATTTAGAAATGACAGTATGTTGTCTACACAGTCCTCCCATTTAGAAATGACAGTACATTATCTACACAGTCCTCCATTTAGAAATGACAGTACGTTATCTACGCAGTCCTCCCATTTAGAAATGACAGTACGTTATCTACACAGTCCTCCCATTTAGAAATGACAGTACGTTATCTACACAGTCCTCCCATTTAGAAATGACAGTACGTTATCTACACAGTTCTCCCATTTACTAATGACAGTACGTTATCTACACAGTCCTCCCATTTAGAAATGACAGTACGTTATCTACACAGTTCTCCCATTTAGAAATGACAGTATATTATCTACACAGTCCTCCCATTTAGAAATGACAGTATGTTATCTACACAGTCCTCCCATTTAGAAATGACAGTACATTATCTACACAGTCCTCTCATTTTGAAATGACAGTACATTATCTACACCGTCCTCCCATTTAGAAATGACAGTACATTATCTACACAGTCCTCCCATTTAGAAATGACAGTACATTATCTACACAGTCCTCCCATTTAGTAATGACAGTACGTTATCTACACAGTCCTCCCATTTAGAAATGACAGTACGTTATCTACATAGTCCTCCCATTTGGACAGATTAACGTTACATACAATAAAGTAGTCATGTTTAGTACATGATCACATGTCCTTTGCATGACTATGAGTCATTGACCCAGAAATCACCAGATGCTGGGTATCTTCCCTAGTGATTCTCTGCCAGGCCTGTACTGCAGCCATATTTAGTTACTGCTTATTTCGGGGCATTTTGTCTTCCGTCTTTTCTTCAGCATGCGAAGGGCATGCTGAATTGGATTCAGAACAGAGATTGATTTGGCTATTCAAGAACTGTCCACTTCTTTTCCCTGTAAAACGTATTAGTAACTATGGCACTGCATTTGAGATCATTGTCCTATTGTATGATGAAGCACTGTCCAATGAGTTTAGGGGCATTTGGTTGTATCTGAGCAGACAAGATATTTCTGTACACTGAATTCATTTTACTGCTTTCGTCAGCAGTTACATCATCAATGAAGACAAACAAGCCAATTCCAGCGGCTACCATACATGCTCAAAAAACAGAGGTGTTATGCCGGTACTTTTCCACACTTTCCTCTTTCCATCTCTCTGGTATGTCTTTATTTCATCTGTCCACAATACCTGTGTACAGAACTCTGCAGGCTCTTTTAGGTACAGTATTTTTTAGGCCGTCCTGTTTTTGAGCTTAACTACTGTTTTTGCACCTTGCAGTCCAGCCACTGTAGTTGGAGTGGTAAAATCTTCTCTGGATGGTAGTGGCTGACACATCAATGCCTACCTCCTGGAGAGTGTTCCTTATTTGTCAGACAGGTGTTTTTTTCTTCATTAACATGAGCATTGTTTGGCCATCCACTGTAGAATCTTCATTGGTCGTTTGCAATTACTGAGCTAACACGTCAATACTTTGTGTTTCTACTGTACCAAACGGTTTATGGCATGCCTAATGTCTCTGATCAATTTATTCAGATTTGCCTGCCTCCTGATGGCCAGCGTGATGTGCGTTGACACTTCCTTGGTCTTCATGTTACCAGACACCAGTCGCAGACTTAATACAAGACATTGACAAGCACACCTGCTTAAATAGAATCAGCTGTAAAGGCCTCGGTACAAATCATTTTGGCTTCTAAAATGGGGGACTGCAAAATGTGCTGTAATTTCTAAAGGTTTCATCTGATATTAATCAAAATACCCTCAGATTAAAGCTGAAAATGTGCCCTCTAACAACAGTCATTTGTATAGTGATCATTTCAAATCCAGTGTAGTTTTATAGTTCACTGTATATTTAACAACCTTATCATAGGCATTCAATGTTCATTTATTTAACGGGACAAAATCTCTGAAGATGTGTCCTCTTGCTTTCAATTGTCCAAATGAAAATATACAAACAGTATTAAGAAAAATAAATGTGACTTATAAAGCTAAAGTCCTAGAATCCTAGAAAAACATACCATATGTATGCATACATATTCCCTAACCAGTACAACAGTGTACTATAATTTTTTGTACTGTACATTTTTGACTGAAATTCATTTTTTCTTCTTTCAGACACAGATGGTTCAGCAGTCTCTACAGAGAACCTTAGAGTTCTACAGACAGAAGGAGATCAGGTAAGGATTCTGCGGTGTGTGTGTGTGTGTGTGTGTGTGTTTGTGTGTGTCTGTGTACATGTTGTACTCTCCAGATGGCGAACAAAAACCCTTGCAAGGATAGTAATGCTAGAAAAATTTGACCTTGTGGGAACTCTTTGCTTTTCGCTGGTGAGAGGTTAGCTTAGAGCCTATATTTTTAGCTTAGAGTTTAGGTTTAGGTTATTGGTTGCAATTGGTGTTGGGGTTGGATTTAGGGTTAGAGTTTGGGTTAGGGTTTGGTTTTTGGGATAGGAGTTTCGGTTAGGCTTAAGGTTAGGGTTTGAGGGGAAAGGATTTTAAATGAGAATCATTGGTATGGTCCACAGAAGGATAGTAAAATGCTAAATGTGTGTCAATGCCCTTGAGAGTCACGTGAGGTACAGTAGAGTAGCTATAGACCTTTAGAAAGAGTTGGAATAAGGACGCTGAGGGTAATGGTTTCTAGTAACAGTCAGGTCAGGTTTTACTTCAGCTTGGTATTATAAATGGGAAAACGATTTAACTAATTAGTTACATAACGTGTGTTTTGTGTGAAACTGTCTCTGTGTCCTTGTTTTGAAATAGTTTATCTGTGTAGGTGTGTATGTTTTTGTTGCTCTGTATATACGTGTGTGAATGCACACACAGATACAGTGCATCTGACGTATAAGCATAAGATGTTATAATTTTTCAACAAGTTATTGTGATTTTCCTTTGACATTATGGTTATTCAGGTAGGGATAAATGTCAATAAATAAAAGGATAATAAACTCCTGTAGGTAAAGGGATGATAGAAGTCTACAGTATGGGTAAAAGGATGATAGAAGTCTACAGTATTGGTAAAGGGATGATAGAAGGCTACAGTGTCGGTAAAGGGATGATAGAAGTCTACAGTAAAGGTAAAGGGGTGATAAACGCCTATGTGAGAAGGAATGATAAACGTCTATGGGTGAATGAATAAAAGATTTTTAACACTTAAGTTGAGAGACGGTGAAACTAAATGGACACACATGGTGCCAACATTTTTTTACATCAAGTAGCTAAAAGTTGAGTAGAGAGTGTAGACAAATAGACTTTGGTTATCCTGTGAGTTATCCTGATGAGCCCTTCCCAGTTAAAACTAGTTCAGGATGGCTTGCAACAACAAGCAGTGTTAAAACGCGTATTAAACGTGTAAGAGAAATTCATATTTATCTCCATGGGTGCAATAACTTGCGGTATTGGTCACCGTCTGGATACCAGTGTGGCGTTCCAATTAGGTTACATAACGACAAACCTGTGTGAAAGACCAGTGCAATAGACGTGTGGAGGTGCTTCTCACTGTTGATTCTCGTTGGGCAGCCGTTTCCTCACCCAGCAGCTGTTGGAGGCAAAGGTGGCCAATTTGTTCTATCCCACTTGATTATATTTTCTAAAGGAGAGCAGCCTACACCAAAATAAATTGTTATGTTGGTAGTAACCATCTGGATGTCACTGTGGTACAGTCTATTGATAAATTGGGACACTTTGTGCTGCAAGCCATCAACACGAAAACAATCTAGTGGACATTTTTTTCGTAATGATCTCTTTTTTTAACGTCTCCTTGCCAAGCACCCCAACAAGAAATGACTTGTTGTCATTTGGGTCTATCATCGCACAGGCGTGATTGACTTTGGTCATGTCATTATGTGTTACCTGATTCCGTTATATTTGTGCTAGCCGAACCATTTTTCTTTAACTGTATTCAGCAGTATCTTGTGAACCAGGCGATATAAGCTATTACGGTAAATGGATTAACAGAATGTGTCGTTTACGGACTTTTTGCAGAGGTTGGGTGGCTAATGAGACAGACGTCACTAAGATCTCTGTAAATACTGAACCATTTTTGACACAAACGGGTGGTATACATTAACTGAAAGGGGAGAGCCAGTGTTGGAAAAATGTTTTCGCTGGTAAACCATTTTCCACACAAAGCCTTGGATATAACCAAATCTAACCAAAATTGACATTTGTCAAAACCAAATGGATAGGGATAACTCATTTTAGGAAATCTTTATAGAATCTGCTTTGATGCACAATAAAACTAAAAGCACTCATTGTCAGATCAAATAATTTTCCATCATTATTTCAGGAATTATGTCCTACAACTCAATATCAAAATACAAATGATCTATGCAAAATTCATCTTAAAACCATTGCATATGTTAACTTTGCACTAACGGAATTTAGTGTCTTCGACCTCAAATTATATTCAGCGTTAAAAGAGACATCCTGAATTTTCTGCCACTTTGTGAATGTCAGCTGAATTAAAGAATACATACTCGTCCAGCCCATGATGGTGAAACTTCCACTTTTTGTCAACGAGCTTACAAAAAATCTTTTAAAATTATACTTTGAATTTTAAAAAGCAATTTAAATAGCAGAATAATTCCCTACACTATTCAGGGTTTAATGCTTTTTTTCACACTTGAACTGAAATGGAGTGAACTGTGTAAAATTTTAGAGACCAAGAAATGACAAAGGGATTTCACTTGCCACTGTTTGTTTAAGAAAAGATTGCAGGTCTTAGTGACATAGATGTAAGAGACAGAGGGTGCTGTTTTCCAGTTGTAGAATTTTTTTTATGCACCAAAACTTATTTCTGGCAAGCACCTTTTGTAAAAGACTATCTTACCATGCAGATATTTTAAGGAAATGTATATTACAATGCAAAAAATTGTCTCAATGCCCCTTTAAATCACTACAGCCTCATTGGGCAATCTAAATGTCTACATAGCACTGGAATTATGCAACAGATCTGAAGCGGTTTAGGCCCACACACAACATATCCTACATGTAATCTGCCACACACAACATATCCTACATGTAATAGTGCTCATTGTTACCCCCTACTGGGTGGTCATCAAGGTGATTCCCGACATTCTGTGGACCTGGACAAACGTCGAATCTTGATTCAGAGCTCATGATTCAGAGCTCACTCCATTGGTTGAAACAAACCAGCAATGATCCATTGTCTGGACTGTTACATCTCTCTTTAATTCAGTGTTTGTGTTTGTGTCTTAAAGGTGCAGAGAGGATGGGAAACAAGAAAAGAAAAGTGTTAGTATGGAGAAGTGCCCGTTGGTGGATGATTCTGGCTCAGGAGAAGAGGCAGACATCTCAGGAATGCTGCAGTACATGGCTACTCTACAGGGTCAGTATTACTCTTTGATGTGTGTGTCACCCCTCTACGTAGGATGTCAGAATTGTATGTTTGCAGAATAACCTTGAATGTCATTTATGCTGCCCGTTTACTTTGTGCTCACCGTACGCAAACGTGTGCTTTTGAAGACTTTGATTTATGCCCTCTGCTCAGTCTGTGCTTACTGTCTGTGTGTGCACATTTAAAGGAGTTTGATTAATGCTCTCTGCTAACTCTGCTTTCAAACGAATAGTGTGCACTTTTTATGTATAGGTGTCTGTTTAATGGTTTGACTTATGTCCAAGTGTGTGTGTGTGTGTGTGTGTGTGTGTGTGTGTGTAACTTATACTGCTTACGGGTGCATACACTGAGATGATTATTAGGCTGCACTTTGAAACAAAAAGAAACCTCTCCACATGCCCTAATGGAAACTACGGCTGCATTTACTTCTAATCAGGAGAAGAGAGTCTCCCTGCAACTCTGAAAAAAGAAAACAAATCCACCATCCCTCTGCTTGTCTCTCTCCTCCATCCTCCCCCATGTCTGGGTCCTTCCCTTCTGCCTCCTAATCCCTCATTCTCCACTTTCCTCCTTCCTTCAGTTTTGACGGTCATTAGGTTAGAGCACAACCTGTTCCTCTGTGTTCTTCTCCTTTGTCTCCCTCCCTCCCTACCTACGTGTCCCTGTACCTCCCTCTCTCCATCTCTGGCTCAGCCGTGACATGCCTGTAAATGTCAGCATGCTCTGTAACACACCGTCATTACCTAACCTACCTCTGTTTGTCTGTGTGTGTGTCTGTGTGGTTTGTCAGTTTGTTTTGGTGTTGTCCAGCTTGTTGGGTTATTTCTGTTATGCATCAGGGTTGATTGATCAGTCAGCCAAACAGCAGCTGTGTGTGTGTGTGTGTGTGTGTGTGTGTGTGTGTCGGTGTTTGTATGCAGGCATGTGTGTGTATTTGCTCTATGTGTTTGCTGTCTGAAGCTGCCAGTCCTATCAGTGCTCTACTCCACCTATCCGTCACAACACATTACTCCCCATAGCCCAGCCATGATGGCACCCCAGCTGCATTTGTTTGTTCTCATGTTGTGGTTACGTTGTCCTTACATTTTCCTGACGTTTCGGTCGTACTGTGTTCTAGGTGTGCGGTTCTGTGAGTTACGGGAACGTTTCGGTGAAGAGTTTTTTGGTCTTTGTTTCGAGGAGAATGAGCGGGTTCTAAGAGCAGTGGGAGGGAACCTGCAGGACTTCTTCAACGGTTTTGATGCAATCTTAGAACATATCAGAACCTCCACTGGACGCCGCGCCTCCTCTGAAAGCCCATCCTTTCAATGCAAAGACCCTCACGAGGAAGAGAGAGGGAGAGGAGGAGGAAGTGAGAGGGTGGGAGGAAAGCTTCTACTCCTTCATTGTTTTAACCCCGCCCCTGTTGTGGGATTGGCTATGCCTGGCCTGATCCGTGCTGTCGCACGCAGAATCTTCCACTCCCATGTTGTGGTGAAGGAAGCCCCTCCTCTAGCGCCATCGTTGCCCAATGAGGACCCCGAACTCTCAAGCAGAGACTCCACCCATTCTCCTACTCCCTCCCCTTCCTCGTCCCCCTCAGCCCCCTCCCCCTCTGCCCCCGTCTGCCTCTCCTTCCTCATTAGGGAAACCTCCCCCTCCCCTCCCTCCATTCCTCCCTCCTCCGGCCTTCCTTCAGAGACCTCCAAGCGGAGCCTCCCTCCCCTCTCCCTCTCCCCTTCAGACCTGCGCATCGGTCCAGCTACATTCTGCAGGGCCTTCCCCTTCCACCTGGTACTGGGCCCCAGCATGGAGCTACTGCAGCTAGGGGAGGGTTTAAGAAGGCAGGCACGGATCGAGCTCCACCGGACCCTCTCATTCAGGGACTGCTTTGAGATCATCTCTCCCAGGATCCAGCCCACCTTTCAGGCCATACTACTGCGCTTGGCCTCTCCCTTCACCATCCGCACCCGGCCAGACTACTCTCAGTCAGGAACCAAGGAGAAGGTAGGAGAAATTCTAAAGGTGTGTTTTTGTGTGTTTTTGAAATAGGCATTGGTTTAAAGGTTAGGTTGTGGATGAAACATTTTTGGGTTAGGGTCAGAATAATTCTTAGGCAGTAGGAGTTAGGTTTGGATTAGGGTTCAAATAAATAAAAATGTAATTTTAGTGGGAATACATTATGATGTCCACATTTTATAGCTACAGTGGATATAAAAAGTCTACACACCCCGAAGAATATGGGAGATTGTTGTCACATGTAGCACACAGCCAGTACTTGCCAAAAATTCCTGCAGTTCTTTTAATGTTGCTGTAGGCCTCTTGGAAGCCTCCCTGACCAGTTTTCTTCTCGTCTTTTCATCAATTTTGGAGGGACGTCCAGTTCTTGGTAATGTCTCTGTTGTGCCATATTTTCTCCACTTGATGATGACTGTCTTCACTGTGTTCCATGGTATATCTAATGCTTTGGGAATTCTTTTGTACCCTTCTCCTGACTGCTATCTTTCAACAATGAGGTCCCTCTCATGCTTTGGATGCTCTCTGCGGACCATAGCTTTTGCTCTGAGATGCAACTAAAAAAATGTCAGGAAAATCCTACTAGAAGAGCTGAACTTTATTTGTGATTAATTAGAGTCACTTTAAATGGTGGCAGGTGTGTAATGACTTCTATTTAACATGAGTTTGAATGTGAGTGGTTAATTATGAACACAGCCACATCCCCAGTTACAAGAGGGTGTGCACACTTATGCAAGCAGGTTATTGGAAGGTTTTTATTTTTCATTTTTCCCCCTCGAAGATTTCAATTTGTTTTTCAATTGAATTGTTCACATTATAGGTCACATTAAAAGTGGAAAAAATTATGACATGATTTACCTTTGTCTCATTCTTTTACAACACAAAAACCTGACATTTTAACAGGGGTGTGTAGACATTTTATATCCACTGTATGTTTGATGTGTGTGTATGTGAAAGAGAGATCTCTCTCTCTCTCCCTCTCTGCCATAGTGTAGGTACAGTGCGTAAAATCTCTTAGATTTGTTGAAAATTTGATTGCAGAATTGTGTTTGTTTGTCTCTGCATGTGTCTGTCTGTGCATGTGTGTGTACGCGCGTGCCAGCCTGCATTTGCGTGTGTATGTGTGTGTGTGGGCGCATCAGAAAAATAGGCTAAAATTAGGCTGTTGTATAACAACCTCTGAGCTGATCTGCAGTCTCCTCTCCGCTAAAACACAGCTCTCTGCACTCTCTCCATCTTCCTGTTTCTCACCTTATTTTTCGGGTCCATTCTTCTTGTCCTTTTCCACTTGTCCTCTGGGCTAACTTTAAAAGTCTGTCTTGTTTTGTAGTTATTTTCGGAAGTCTTTTTGGTTCTTTTGGCCTATTCCTCTTGGTGGTTCCTCTGGGGACAGATCCTTTCCAGCTGACCTCATTTGAAGCCTTGTAACTGACTGTATTTACTATTTACATCAGTCATTAACAGATAGGAATTGATCAGTTGACTGTAATTGACTGCATACATGGATTGGCTCAGGTCCCTGAGGAGAGTGTTGAATACCTCTGTCTTAATTGGAGATTTATACTGAGCTAATGTACAGTACCAGTACAACACACTTCCTGCAGTACCAGTACAATACACTGTACAACACACTTGAATGTGTAGGTAGTTGTTGAATACTGTAGGTAGTTGTTTAAAGATAGCCATACCACAGTATATTTAGCAATTTGATTTATATTTTTAGGACCTACATTATGTTTTTTGAAATAATTTTTGATGTATTATTTTGTGCACTGAATTATTTTTAATGGCTTATGGCACTCTCAGTCCCCCGTATGCATGTTTGCCATTGTTAGAACAACGTTACCCTGGCGTGTTCCTGAGTCCACTGAGTCTGTCTGAGCTGGGTATTAGTTATAGCTCAAACCATTCCCGACAGTTGATTTTGTGAACAACGTCAGAGAAAAGACGTAGGTGTCAGAGACTGAATTCCAATGTTGTGCAGCATGTGAACGTAACAGTTGAAAGCCAAAGACAAGATATAGTTCCCCAGACTCTGTACTCTTGGAATATGTAAGTACTTGTTTCTTGAACGGTTGGGGTTCCAAAAACAACTTTGTGATGTCTCCCTTCACAGGATACTCTCATGTCAGGAAGAAGACTACATCAAAATATTGGGGGCAAGACCGCCGAGTCCATGGGTGCACCTTTGAGATCTGCTGTTTTGCAGAATGAAGTCTTTTCAGGCTTTTGGTCTTTTTTAATATTTGCTAGAGATTCAAATCAACTTAAAAAAGTCAGCAATTGCTAGTGAACAGCAAGCAGACATCTAGTGGACCCTTTTGAATTACCTGCATACCTATATAAATGGCTCCCAAAATACAGTCTGATACATAAATATAGTGAGATTTAATAAATACCATACAAAATTGTGTACTTTCACGACGCCATTAAACAAGTTGATCAAACATAAACAGCAAAGGCTGTAAAAAGTAAAGTTGTGAAAAATGTAGTATACCCATGCTTTATTTATATATATTTCTTTACGTATTTGGACACATGAATCACACATTTAACTGTTTTACTTGGAAACCATTTTAACAAATAAACATAAAAGCAATTTCCTTTTGGCAAAGGGGTTACAAAGCCATTTCCAAGCAATTTGAAGTACCTCATTCCCACTGTGCAACAAATTATTTACAAATGGAGAAAAGTGCAGATAAGTGGCAATGTACATATGACAGGTTGTCCCACCAGATTGAGGCCAAAAGCTGTTCAAAAGATGCACACAGAAGTCTCTAAGAATGCCAGGCTAGCATCAGTGGATCTACCGGCCTCTCTTGCAACAATCAATGTCGAAGTGAATGTGTCAACTGTGATAAAAACATAGCACAAACTTGGCCTACATGGGACGTCAGGAAGGAAGAAGCCTCTGCTCTAAAAAAATAATATCAAAACAAGACTGACATTTGCCAGACAACACCTGGGTAAAACAAAACTACTGGAACAATGTGCTTTAGAAATGAGTCAAAGTTGGAGTTGTTAGGTCGCAATGCCAGACGCCATGTTTGTCAAAAAGAAAACACTGCCCTTGAACGGAAGAACCCGTGGAAGTATTATTGCACAAAATTGTACACGGACACTGAGAATTTCAGAGACAGAATGCAGAGACTTCATTTTACATATACTGTAGATGGAGTGAAAACCAGAGTGCTAGGCCAGTTTTCTCTAATCAATATTGAGTTAGACTTCTTTCTAAATAAGAGAAGGACAGTAAAGAGATGCCTATTCAATATGTGTGGTGACAGGAACAAAAAGACAAATGGTCCTTGAACAGATGTTTCATCCTTGTGTATGGGATAGGGGAATGGCCCTCCATGAAGATAAAAGATTTCCAGGAAAACATTTCTATCCAAATGAAAGTTAACACTTCTAGCCTGCTCAAATATAAAAAAGTTTTTTTGAGAATGTGAGGCCATCTGACAAAAAGCTGAAGCTGGATCTTGAAACAGGACAATGATCCAAAACGGACAAAGCAAAGCTACAACAGAATGGCTCAAAAAGAAGAAATGGAGGGTTAAGGAATGTCCGAGTCAAATCCTCGATCTCAGTCCTATCTAAATGCTGTGGGGGACTCGAAGCGGTCCGCGCATGCAAGAAAGTCTTTGAATATGATACAGTTGAAGCAGTATTGTACTTAACAGAGGGCAAAATGTCTTCCCTGTTAATGTCAGAGACGGATAGACTGTTAAAAGAAACAGCTACAATAAGTTATTTCAGCCCAAGGGGGCAGCTCCAGCTGTTGAAGCTAGGGGTGTACTCATAATTGCTTCACTGCTCCAATCAATGACATGACATTGTGGTGTTCATTAGAGGTGCCCTGTCATATAAAAAGATCCCACAAGGGTTACCAACAAAGTCTTCCCCCCAAAATGAAGATCTATTTAAATGGCAAATGGCCCAGTCAAAAGAAAGTCAGATGACCTTAGGAGATGAATTGTCAAGGCGCTTAAGGTTAGAAATGGCGACAAATACAATTAAAAAAAATTAGGCCTGCATCATTTTACAGTCAGGCAGATTATGTAGAAATGGAGAGAAGTGAACGCCAAGTCAAGCAGTACTTTCCTAAAGAGTGTCTGTCCAGCAAATATCACACCAAGCGCATGTTGTATAATGATCAGGGAGGTGATGAAGAACCCAGAGTCAATAGCTTAGGATCTGGAGACATTCCTTGCGCTATTTAACATCTGTGTCTATGAATACACACTAATCAATCAATCAATCAATCAAATTTATTTATAGAGCCCTTTTTACATCAGCAGTTGTCACAAAGTGCTTTTACAAAACACCCGACCTTAAAACCCCAAAGAGCAAACAACAGTAGTGTTGAATTTCAGTGGCTAGGAAAAAATCCCTAAGAAGGCCGAAATTTAGGAAGAAATCTAGAGAGGACCCAGGCTCAGAGGGGTGACCAGTCCTCTTCTGGCTGTGCCGGCTGAACATATTAAGAGTACAAATTGTAATAATTAATAAATGCATGTGGGCTGAGTCCAGAGTCTATTTAAACTTAGTCCAGGTCGGAAGCATGACCAAATGGACAAGGTCAGGGACAACACGGGGAGGGGGAGGTGTCAGCACAGTGGCAGCTGAAATCATCATGTATCGTCTTGATCTGCAGCACAACCAGGAGGACTTTGGACCAGGACAGCAACGGGTCTTTCAAGCCTGGTACTCCTCAGGTGTGGGCCAGGACCTCATGTCCTCCTAAGTTTAAAACGGCAGGAGACAGGGAAAATTTAGAAAATGCATTCCTTAGATCTACAAGGATTTATAGTGGAGAAGGAGAACTGACCCTACTCCCCTAGCACAATAATATAGCAGCGTAAGACCTTGGGGCTGAGACAGGGGGGTCCGGTGACACTGTGGCCCTATCCGGGGGAGGCCCCGGACAGGGCCCAACAGGCAGGAAATCAATCCACCCACATTGCCAAGCATCAACCAAACGGACACCCAACAACCGCAACCACCCTGAATGAGGGCCAAGTATTGCCAGCAGAGTACAGGCCAATTGCACAAGTGCGCAACAGAGAGACAACAACAAGCCAGTGACTCCGCCCCCGAATGGCGTTGGAGGGAGGGCATCCCAGTGGCGATGAGAGCCCACCTGGCAAGACAGCAAGGGTGGACAGTATCAAACCATTCTGGTCACCTTCATGCCCCTGGGCCAGACTACACTTAATCATAGACCATGCTGTAGAGATGAGTCTTTAGTAGACACTTGAAAGTTTGCACTGAGTTTGGATTTCTAACCTTAATTGGCAAATCATTCCACAGTAGTGGAGCTCTATGAGAGAAGGCCCTGCCTCCGGCTGTTTGTTTAGAAATTCTAGGTACAATTAAACGGCCTGCATCTTGCGATCTAAGGTTATGTGTAGGTATGTATGGCTGGATCATTTCAGCGAGGTAAGTAGGAGCAAGTCCATGTATTGATTTGTAGGTT
>JACXGI010012329.1:8447-23073 GCA_016801175.1 Esox masquinongy | reverse complement strand
GTGATAGAGGGGTACAGGGTGGGTGTGGTTGAGGTGGAGAGGGTGAGTGTGGTGGAGGGGGGGGTGGGGGTTGTTGTGCCCCTGTTTGGGACAAGGACAACTTCTGGAAGCACTGGGTGATTTTAGTTAAAGGGTCAGGAGAGGGGGGGTGGATACTCTGCCTATGAGTACTGTCCTTCATGCTTATCTTGTTTGGGAACTTACCCAAAAGTAAACCGCTTAGTACCATTTAACATCACAATCACCTGCGCTAATAAGCACGACCTAAATAAACAAATACAGTGACTTATTTGTGCGTGGAGCAAGCAATTTTAGATTTTTTATGTTTCACCACAAACGCTGCCATGTCTAGTGAAGCCAAACCTAATGTTACTGTACTTCTCGGAGCACTCAAAAAGCTATATTCTCCGGTATTCTCCCACTTGAAGCTCGGTCCTTTCTCACTTCCCAGTTGCTCATGAACGCCCATTCCAAAACAGAGAAGTTTGATTCAGTTACGTGACCCTAATACAAGTCTTCCCACGCTAATATGTTCAATAAGGAAAACCCACAATGAATCCACATAAGTGCCAAAATGTACTATTCATTTTCAGTGGCCTATTAATATACAAATGGTGTACATGGGATCAGGGGAAGTGGCTAAAGACAAAAACACAAACAAAATAATCAGAAATTAGGAAAAGAAAAGTACTCCACCCCTAAGGCAACCCCAGATCTTTTGCCTCGTTACCGGCTCAAGCGCCAGGGCGGATTAGTCACAATAAACCACAAACACAACCAACATCGTAACGCTACAGTAAGAGCAACAACAGGTATCTGCCGGCTCACTGTAGAGAATTAGGGTTAGGAATAGAATGCCTTGCGTCCTTTATTATATCAACCATTAAAATGGACATACCTGCTTTGCCGGCTCACGCTTACCGCAATGTCCCCAACACATCACAGCTCACAAAACAACACTTTAAAACACAAACACAATTAGAGCACACCACAAATAACACAACTCACTAAAAACAATTAACCATACATGAAATTAAACATCCCTTACCAGAAATCCACACCCAGCTACTCTCACGGTTCTCCACAGGATGTGCATCATCACTTTCCTACCACTGGAAACTGTGTGCCCTCGCTACGGTTCTTTGAACCATGCATTTATAGAATTAACCTGCAACGGACCTCCCCCAGCCCAACAGCTGGTGCCACTGGTCACATAAGCACTAAATAAGTCAGCTATCTATCGATAACTAGCTAGCTTGCTTACCTGCATGTAGTCTGTTCTTGTGGTTGTTCTCAGTTGCGAACTACAAACAAACATACGAACAACCTGCTGACCGTGAGATTTTGACAGTAGCAGGGGCACAAAGTCCATGGTGGCCGTAGGGTGTACAATGATTTTCGGGGCATCACAACCAGAGCCAAGTGCAACGTTGTGAAATTCCTGCGTTGGTTAGCATTGAAGCTAACCCCAACTATCGCTATCACACACACACGCATCATTGTACAACTTTTTAGAAATAAGACATTTTTAAAATATATACAGTACTGATATTAGGAGATGACTGCCAATACCTTTTTTATTCACAATTTTTTTTTAAGAATCTGTGATTTAAAATTGTAGAGCAGCCTTGACATGAGAAATTCAAGTACGATGGTGTATTTCTGCCATGCACGCACAGGAAATGCTTCAATAAATCGAAATATTTTGAGATTGTGTGTGAGTCTGTACGAAATCTGGAAGTATAGATTCAATGTCATGTTTTGTTCACAGAGACCAACAGGAGAGATCAGAGTTTGAGATTCTCAGTTGTCAATCTGTCCAGAGTAATCAAACAGACCTCTCCTCTATATTCAGTGTATGTGGTCCTCTTATGTACATTTGTTTCTGTCTACCTCAAGTAATGTTAACCCCAGTGCCAAAGAAGATGCTCTGAATATCACACTGCCTGTCCTGAGGAACATGAACCAGAAGGAACATGGTGACATGCTGGAGAAAAGTAAGAGTTGTCTGACTTTTCTGTTGAATGTTCCATTATGAGGAACATTTTAAAGCTGTATGTAGCTGTTTAACTCAATAAAAATGTAGCAACCTTAAGACAACACCTGGCAACCTCTTCTAGTAGTGAAGTGTTGAATTATTTAACATAGAAGACAGAAAGAGATGAGAGACAGCGAAGGTTATAATATACTACATTATAACTCAACTGTCATTGTTTAAAGACACAATACTCTGTATTATTTCTTCATTCAGGACAGCTTTCTGAGATTTGTTGTGAACACAAATCTAACCTGAAGAAGAGGTTTCAGTGTGTATTTGAGGGTATCGCTAAACAAGGGAACCCAACACTTCTCAATAAGATTTACACAGAGCTCTACATCACAGAGGGTGGATGTGGAGAGGTCAATAATGAACATGAGGTGAGACAGATTGAGACAGCAACTAGGAAAAAAGCAAGACCAGAGACAGCAATCAAATGTAACGACATCTTCAAACCCTTACCAGGACAAGACAAACCTATCAGATCTGTCCTGACAAAGGGTGTTGCTGGAATTGGTAAAACAGTCTCTGTGCAGAAGTTCATTCTAGACTGGGCTGAAGGAAAAGCCAATCAGGATGTCCACTTTGTATTTTCACTCCCTTTTAGGGAGCTGAATTTGATGAAAGGGGAAAAACTCAGTTTGATTCAACTCATCAATCATTTCTCAGTTGAAACCAAAAAAGCGAGAATCTCTAACTACAACAAATACAAAGTTCTGTTCATCTTTGATGGTCTGGATGAGTGCCGACTGCTCATTGACTTCAAGAACAACAAGAGCTGTTGTGATGTGACAGAGTCAACCTCAGTGGATGTGCTGCTGACAAACCTCATCAAGGGAAATCTGCTTCCCTCTGCTCTCCTCTGGATAACTACCAGACCTGCAGCAGCCAATCAGATCCCTTCAGGGTGTGTTGACCAGGTGACAGAGGTGAGAGGGTTCAATGACCTACAGAAAGAGGAGTATTTCAGGAAGAGATTCAGTAATGAGGACCTGGCCAGCAGAATCATCTCACACATAAAGACATCAAGGAGCCTCCACATCATGTGTCACATACCAGTCTTCTGTTGGATTGCTGCTACAATCCTGGAGTACATGTTGAATAGAGATGATAAAGTAGTGCTGCCCAAGACCCTAACAGACATGTACTCACACTTCCTGGTGTTTCAATCCACACACCGGAATGTAAAGTATGATGGGAAAAAAGAGACAGATCCACACTGGCGTAGAGAGAAAATTCTGACACTGGGAAAACTGGCTTTTCAACAGCTACAGAAAGGCAATCTGATTTTCTATGAAGAAGACCTGAAAGAGTGTGGCATTGATATCAATGAAGCATCAGTGTACTCAGGAGTCTGCACACAGATCTTTAAAGAGGAATGTGGACTGAAACAGGACAAGGTGTTCTGCTTTGTCCATCTGAGTATTCAGGAGTTTCTAGCTGCTGTATATGTGTTTTTCTTAATCATCATCAACAATGACAATCTAATGGATGAACAACAATCAACCTACAGGAACATTTGGATGTGGTTAGGACATGAGCTTGAAGTCGCATTCTACAAGACTGCTGTGGATAAAGCCTTCCGTAGTGAGACAGGACACCTGGATCTTTTCCTCCGCTTCCTTCTGGGTCTCTCACTGGAGTCAAATCAGAAGCATTTACGAGGTCTACTGAAAAAGACCCAAAGCAGCCAACAGAGCCACGAAGAAATAGTCAAATACATCAAGGAGAAGATCAGGGAGAATCCCTCTTCAGAGAGGTGCATCAATCTGTTCCACTGTCTGAATGAACTGAATGACCATTCTCTAGTGGAGGAGATCCAAAGATACCTGAGTTCAGGAAGTCTCTCTGGAGAAGAACTGTCACCTGCACAGTGGTCAGCTCTGGCCTTTGTGTTACTGACTTCGGAAGAGGAGATTGATGTGTTTGACCTGAAGAAATACTCCCCATCAGAGAAAGGTCTTCAGGGGTTGCTGCCATTGATCACAGCCTGCAGAACTGCTCTGTAAGTACAGTCATGCAAATTACCCCCCCCCCCCACACACACACACAAACCCTCTTAAATCTACAGTATATCTATTGAATGACAACATTAAAGATTTTATGTACAGGACGTTACATTCTAGTGTGATGTATTACAATGTCAGATTTAAAAGTAAATCTAAACTAAAAGTTGACATGACAATGATGTAATCTATTTTTCCATTGTTCTGTTTATGACATCATGATATTCTCTCTCCAGACTGTCAGGTTGTGGAATCACTGAGGAAGGTTGCGCTTCTCTGGTCTCAGCTCTGAAGTCAAACCCCTCACATCTGAAAGAGCTGGATCTGAGTAACAATGACCTGAAGGATACGGGAGTGGAGCAGCTCTCTGCTTGGCTGAAGGATCCACAATGTAGATTAGAAACTCTGAAGTAAGTAATAATAAACAACAACACAATTGACAACACAACAATAACCATGACAGCAACACAACAGAGGGACAACAGAAGGAAAGGGGTATACAAACGTCCCCATCTCCACCCGCTCTGAGCTGCCAGCAGGTCCAAGCCTCCATCCCTGGTAAAGACCAAACCCTGTCAGACATCCCAGCAGGCCTGGAAGGAAACACACCTCAACTAACAGGACCACCATGACAAACAAAAACATATTCTTACATAATAAAAAATATTTTTCTCTTAGTCCAAGTACATCAAACATTAGAACTAATCTTCATTCCACCCCTCCGTTGTCCACTGATCCACCATTCATTTCCAGTGTTTTATTATTACACTCTTTCTTTTTGAAGACATCCCTTCATTCTAACATGTTGTCTCATAGGGACTTGAACTTCCCATCTGTTACATTTCTATAGGAATTGCCTGGTTACATCATACTGACACTGCCTGGGGATCCATCATAGTACAGAGTAATTTGTCTCAGTGCTGCCGGGGTGGATGGGTGGAAGGGCTGCCTTGTCATGTTGCACTCTAGTGACTCCTTGTGGTTGGAAAGCTGGGGAATATGTTACCCTGAAGCACAAATACAGCATTTTCTTACCGCGGAAAGAGGAGGTAGATTGCGTCAAGCCGTGATTGCACTATTCCGAACGCACAGCAGAGCTAGAACACTGAAAACGCTATTAGTTCTCGAAAATCGTTTTCTAAATAATAGTACCACACAATGTTCTCCTAACAAAATAGGTTTAATTTAGAAGCAAAATGTTTCCATTTGCGTCTTCATCACTGCTATAATTACGAAATGTTTTTATCAAGAAATAGGAAACTACACTAATAGCCTACACAGAAATAAGGACTATTTGTTTAAACACTTGAATTGTCTTAAGAAATAATAATATACCAAACAGAACTATTTGTTTAGATCATGGTTTTTGTAACGTCTGTTCCGCGTGGCACAGATGCTCCCCCTCCTCTTCCTCGGCGGTGTACAGTATTAACCACCAGCAGGAGAGGGATGGCAGCAGCGCATCCTGAGGACATACCTGTTTCCCATCACCGTTTAGTTGTGTTTATATTCTGTTGTTCACCCACTGCACTTCACAGATTATTATTTGTCTGTCGTTAACCATGTTGGTGCGCTTTACATTACTTAAAACAAAGATAAAGAAAGACTAATTGATTACTATCGTCTGTTTTGTTTATTTTCCCTTTTTGCCTCACTTTTACGCACTCATTACACTCACACCATCACAGTTCTCTAGTACAGTGTGGTAGAAGAACACATTTTATAACAATTCGCAAATTGTAATTCTTAACTAATGTTACGAATAACACTTTTTAATGTTATTTTTAAGTTTGGTTCTGTTTGTGACATCATGATAATCTCTCTCCAGACTGTCAAGTTGTGGAATAACAGAGGAAGGCTGTGCTTTTCTGGTCTCAGCTCTGAAGTTAATCCCCTCACATCTGAAAGTGCTGGATCTGAGTAAAAATGACCTGAAGGATACGGGAGTGGAGCTGCTCTCTGCTTTGGTGAACGATCCACAATGTAGATTGGAGACTCTGAAGTAAGTAATAATAAACAACAACACAACTGACAACACAACAATAAACATGACAACAACACCACAGATGGACAACACAACAAAAGGGGAATCCAAATGTCTGCTGTGTTCCCACCTCCACCTGCTCTGAGCTGCCGGCAGGTCCAAGCCTCCATCGCTGGTAAAGACCAAACCCTGTCAGACATCCCAGCAGTCCTGGATGGAAACACACCACAACTAACAGGACCACCATGACAAACAAAAACATATTCTTACATAATAAATAATAATTTTCTGCTAGCCAAGTATATCAAACATTGGAACTAATCTTCATTCCAGCCCTTTGATGTCCACTGATCCACCATTCATTTCCAGGGTATTATTATACACTATTATTATACACTCTTTCCTTTTGAAGACATCCTTTCATTCTAACATGTGGATTTGAACTTCCCATCTGTTACATTTCTTCAGGAATTGCCTGGTTACATCATGCCGGGGGATCCATCATAGTACAGAGTAATGTGTCTCTCTAGCGACTCCTTGCGGTGGAGTAACCGATTGTAATCTTTTCTGCTAGACCGTGTAAGCGGAGCCGGCCAAGAAGAGTGAATGTCTCTTACTGACTGAGTGAGTGAGTGACTACCCCTTGTTAAATAGCGTAGTGGTTAGAGATGCAGACCTGCAACCAATAGGTCCCATGTTCAAATCTCGTCAAAGCAAATTATGCAATAGGCTTTGTTCTGGAAAGATAAAAACTTTGCTGGCTACAACCTTCAGTAGCTGTGTTATAGTAAGCCTGAAATAAAACTGTTCACGGTTATATTGCGACTATTTCTGGTGGCTTTTTGAAGTACGCATCTGTGCGTGATTTTTGGTGGAGTTCATATATGCTATTTGTGTTGGAGGTAAACTTAATAAGAAACGTTAGTCAGTTTAACACAATGCTTATTGGTGTCTAGACGCTATACCGACATAGGCAAACGTACAGCACTGCATTGTAGTGGTTAAAGACACAGCCACTCATGTGGGAGTGCCGGGTTCGAATCCAGTGAAGACAGCAACATTTATCACTTCTAATTGCAGGCCGGTGGAACTAGCCTTGCCTGGTTCCTTTTCTGGTTTATCATGACATTTGGAAGGGATAATCAAAATTGTGAAAAACTGGTGGAAAAACTAAAACATTTTAGCCAAAAGCACAATTATACTTGCTATTGACTGACCTTGATCAGTATGTGTTCGTCACACAAGTAGGGCCCTATAATTCCTGTGTTGCAGAGATTGAAGTCGGAATCACTGAAAAGTAGGTCAAGTAATTTTTTTTTACATAGAAATATAATTATAATATAATAATTAACACATTTCGCCTACTTTAACTTTAACTACTTTAAAGGTGCAGCGAATCTGGAAGAACATTTTGTAAGCTGTGTGTGTCTGTGTTGCTACTTGATTCCAGCTCTGTGGTTGTGGCAGTATGTCATGGATCTACATGTGAAACAGGTTGTCACTCACTGTGCATAACCGGAGCATTCTGCCAGAAACCATGAGCTCACTCAGACTGGTCTGTGGGCCTTGTAGTGATGCACTGGTTGTCTTATAACCCACAGCCCAGTGGTTATATCCACAGTGCAGCCGAGCAGAGGGTCAGAAAATATTGTTTGGATAAAGGGCAGATTGAATTACATTTCTAACCTTAACAATGTTTTTGTACTGATCTATTACTTCTGACAGAATTAGACAATAGTATGCCTCTGAAGTAGGCTACATTTCAGTAGATCAGGACGTGTCTCTCTATCACTCAGTGTGAATCTCTTTATGTACAGCAGTGGTTCCCAACCAGGGGGACAAGGACCACTAGTAGTACTTCTCCTATCTACAGACATACTGTATACAAGGTTATTCCATTGATAATGGTTTATACTGTGAGCTAAGACAGCTCCTGTCTGTTATTGGTATTTATCTCAGACATGTTTGTGATTAAGTGATTAAGATAATATGATACATATGTTTATGCACATTTCGTGACAGACTTTTGTCTACGTGTCGGCAGAGAATAGTTTTGCTCTTCTGCAAAGTAAACAATGTAGCCTCTTGGGCCAATGATGCCTGAACTGTGTTACAGCAGCATTTTATATACACTGCATGCACAATTATTAAGCAAATCGTATTTCTCAAGATTTATTTTATTGTTGAACAATCACAATGCATATGTCCGTCCAAAATATAATTCAAACCTGAATGTTAGGAAAAGTGAGTTTTATCTTTCTCAGGGGAATACATAAGAGTGCAGAATTATTAGGCAACAATTGGTATGCAGAATTATTAGGCAACTAAATTACAAAAATAATTTCTCCCAACTCACTTGTTTATTCAAAATTTTTAAAGTGTAACAAATAAGTAACACAAAATGACAATTAATTAAAATGTGTCTTTTGAAAAATATTCAGTGACCAATATAGTCACCCTTCTTTTCAATAACTGCCATGAGCCTTCCATCCATGGAGTCAGTCAGTTTCTTGATCTGCTTGATCAACTTTCGCTGAAGCAGCAACCACAGCCTCCCAAATGCTGTTCAAAGAGGTGTATTGTCTTCCCTGAGTGTAAATCTCACGTTTGAGAAGGGCCTACAAATTCTCAGTAGGATTTAAGTCAGGTGAGGAAGGGGGCCTTCCTGCAGAAAGATCATGGCCTTCTTGAATGCTGAGGAATTCTTCCTGTACCAGTGCTTGAAGAAAATATCTTCCAGAAACTTGCAGTAGGTAGTAGGGAGTTGAGTTTCAGTCCATCTTCAACCCAAAAAGGTCCAACCACCTCATCCTTAATGATAGCAGCCCATACCAGTATCCCTCCTCTACCTGGCTGGTGCCTGACTCCTCCTGGTAGCATCATGTGTAATTCTTCTCAAGTCTTTTACGATTAATTTGCGTCTTTTCATCTCCATGCATTTTTTGCGCCCCAGTTGACTATTCGCATCAAAACATTTGATTGTCTGGTGCTCACGCATCAATAGTTTAGCTATTTCAAGTGTTGCATTCGTCTGAAAGGCATTTTACAATTTTTCAGTGTCAGTTAAATCTCTTTTTTGGCCCATTTTACCTGAGGTCATGAAGCTGCCTAATAATTATGCACACCTTGATATTAGGTGTTATTCACTGTTGCCACACCCTCCCTCATTACAGAAATGCATATCACCTGAAAATGATTCAATCCAATGAGCATTCAAGTATATATGGTTTGGAGTTGTAAAATGTGCATAGAAATAATAATACGATCAGAATACTCACTTGCCTAATAATTGTGCACGCAGTGTATTTGCGTGTTCAGGGTTGATGTGGGATTGAAAATGTCACTTTATCCATATCATTGAGGATGTGTTATTAAGAATAGCAGGCAGTTGCAGGTGAAGAAACAGCTGACCCACCACTAGTGTCTTGGGTGTTTATGTGTAGGAGTGACTTAAAAAACGGAATAAACATGAACAAAATAAATCGGTTATCACAGAATCTGGAAAAAAATGAAACCGATTTTATTGGGTCCTACTTAAGGAAGATTTTAATGGCAAAAGCATCTTGTGAAATCATATTTGAAAGTGTAGAGACTTTGTAAATGTGAGTAGTTTGTGAACTAATGATCAACTCTGTGCAGGCTGTCAGGCTGTCTGGTCTCAGAGGAAGGCTGTGCTTCTCTGGTCTCGGCTCTCAAGTCAAACCCCTCGCATCTGAAAGAGCTGGATCTGAGCTACAATCACCCAGGAGACTTGGGAGTGGAGCAGCTCTCTGCTTTGCTGAAGGATCCACAGTGTAAACTGGAGAAACTCAAGTATGTCCTGTAGATCTTTTCTCTATCTGTAATCAGTAATATGGTATAAAGTTGTCATGTTGTTTTGCTTTATGTGTCAAACACAGACCTGCCTACATGTACTCATTTTGCGTAGCATGAACACAGTTTCAAAGTGAAAATACACTGACATGATATCAAGCTGGATATTTGTGAATTTGAAGAAAACACATTATTTATTCATCATTATTATTTAAATATGACTGCACCATCAACATTAATATGTTCAGACATCAGCTAGTCTGCCTTTGTTTTCACTATTAATAACCACACCAACATTTCTACTCCTGAACAAGTGTATCTGTGTAGCCTATTTAGAGTGACTACATATGATCTCTGCAGTGGTACTAGGTGGAGCATATTGACTAGCAAGGAAACCTACAGTGTGGTAGTAGTTAGTTCAGTGTTGTGGTAGTTCGTACAGTGTGGTGGTAGTTAGTTCAGCGCGGTGGTAGTTAATTCAGTGTGGGGCCGGGCTTCAGCTATAATTATTTAGATAATCGATTATTTTATATAAAGAGGTGTCAATTATTTGATTAGTTGATAAATAAAACCCATAATGACTCAGTTTCACAGTTTTATTGCTGCCAAAACAATACTCAGCACAAGTTGTGCCAAGTAATGCTGAAATTGCAGAAAAATAGCTAACAAATCACCAGGTAGGTCCTGAATACCTGTAAAAAAAGATTAAAGGATAGATAAACATTATCTAAGCTCAATGGCATTTAAAATCACTGACATAAATAATATCCATTAAACATAACTTCAAAACAGGGTATCTCCAGTATTTTAATGTAACCCAACAATTACAGCAGTGCAGGAAAGTAAGCATATTAACATGCTTAGGGGTCAGGCTGGCTCTCTTTCTTGTGACAATGTTCCCTGAAGCAGAGAAAAGTAATTCAGAGGGAGTAGAGGTTGCAGGAACACACAGGTAGGATTTAGACAACTTTGCCAGTGTTGGAAACCTTTTTTTAATTTGGCCTTCACCAACAAATGGGATTTTCTGTCTTGGAAAGACACTTTATTTTTCACCATTGTCTTATTATCATCCTCTTCATGTTCATTGCTCCCATCACTGTGACTGGAGTCTGAGTCTGACCCAAGCAGAGTTCAGCAGAGAAACACCTTTCTTCTATGGATCCTCAGACACACTTCCTCTGGGAAATTGATTGGTTGACTTCTGCTGGTTCTCCTCTGGTTCTTCTGCTGGTTCTCCTCTGGTGGTCCTCCTACCATTTTTCAGGCTCCGAAGCTTCGGTAGTGATCAGCAGCGAATATTCTGAGCTTTGGTCGAGTGGGGAGGTACAAAGTGATGTGAAACACAAGCTCAGAAAGAGCATAGTCCTAGTATATCCAGGAAATGTATGATGTATTTCTAGGATTTCTCAGTATGGCATACATTAAAACCAAATTTGTCCTCTGCCTTTAAACCATTACCCATCCATACACAGCAGTAGGCAGTCGCTGTGCAGCGAACTGTAATAAATAGAACAAGGTAGGTAGCGCAATTAGCACAGTAAAAATAAAAGCAGCAAAACACATATTTCAATCAACGAACAATATCTTTTCAATCTTGCAAATAAACAATTGATCCCATTGTTACAGGCAGAAGGAGGGAGAACCAGTCGCAGGAAAGGTTGCAGAAACACAGGTTTATACCTGAACAAAACACTCGCACACTGCGTAAAACAAAAGGTACTGCACAATGCAGTTAAACCCAATAATAATGTGCAACCAAAGAGTAGAGAGCATAGTCTTTTCGTGTTAAGCGCTATTTGTTTTGTGTTAAATGAAAATAAATGTATGAAATTACATAGCATTTTGTCGGGACCAGAATATTATTTAATGTTCACTGAATTTTCATGTTAACCATTTTGTGTTAAAGTTATAACTATTTTCCAAGCAAGTTAGTACTTACAGGATTCAGGTGATTTTTTTAAACTTGTTGTCCCACCCTGGTAGGCCAGTTTGTAATCTTTGTTTAATTTAAACTGCTCCCATACAAATCATAATGCGCGTGAAAGTTCCTACGCACGTATCCGCAATTGGGAAGCTTCAACTGTTGTCAATTGTGCCCGCTACACTAGGCGCATTACCATTCAACAGTGCCTGATTGTTGCAATGAATGAAGCCATGTATGCATGGCAACAACTGTTTGCATGCCAAAATTAGACGGCCAAGGTGAACTGAGTGAGAGGGATGTGAGGCGCGCTCACAAATGTATTTGGCAGTTCGCCTTTATTGATAGCTTATATTATGTTTGTAAAAAAAAAGAAAAAAAGAGTATTCGATTAGTGAAAATCAAAACTGAATACTTACCGAACAAACGAATATCTGAATATTAGAATATTATTAGAATATTCAGGACCAGCTCTCCAATGCAAGGACTTGCACTTTTTTACTTTGAAGGTTTGCTCTGGTGTCAAAAACTTAAGCCTTCTGAATCTTGGGTCCAGGGCAGCTGTAATGATCTGTGTGTTTGGGGCATCCTCTGAATAACACAGCTCCTTTTCCCATCATGCAGCTGTAATGATCTGTGTGTTTTGGGCATCCTCTGAATAACAAAACTCCTTTTCCCATCATGCAGCTGTAATGATCTGTGTGTTTGGGGCATCCTCGGAATAACAACTCCTTTTCCCATCATGCAGCTGTTTGCTCCGTAACAGTGGCCTGGTGTGCTGCACTGGGCAGGATTGAGTAGGTTACTTTTTAAATGTAATCAGTTACAGTTACAAGTTACCTGTCCACATTTGTAATACGTAACGTAACTTTTTGATTACTCAAATTCAGTAATGTAATCTGAATTACTTTTAGATTACTTTCATATTAAGAGGCATTAGAAAACAAATAGGAATGGCCTATAACCAGTTGAACACCTTTTGCAGGATCAATCAATGTTACAGTAGAGTTTACATAGCTGGCCAAAAACGGAATTTGCATTTTACCTTATTTGTTTGTACAGCGTCTTTTGGAAAGGGTTTCTAAACCATTGCTTTCTTCGTTGCTATGATAGGGCTACATCTCTACATTACGCGCTAAAGGTCTGTCAGATATTCAGTCATTCCAATTAATCCAATAACCCTTGATCTTCCAGAATATGGCTGTTTATCTGAACATAACCCAATATCTAAGGATGTGTTAGCCTATTCTGTTATTTATGTTTAATTCTTGTTTTTGATTGCTTCAAAACATTGTTGAAAAAGAAATGGCAATTTCTCAAAAAGGGTATTGACATTGTTGTATATAAAAATCAAGATATCCGTAGCTTTTTGCGCATACAATAAATCTGCAGTAGTCTGATGTTTTGCTCCACAACCAATATTGTCAAAACGTTGCAGAAACCCCAGGCATGCCAATGCACGTTTGCAATCGTGAACATTCGCACACAATACGTTTTACCCGTGCTAACGTAACCTGTAAATTATTAGGGCCACCAGCGATGGTTTTTCAAAACGCAAATGAACAAAATAAACTGTGATCATACACCTGCACTCTTAGCTTAAAGTAAATGACGCCAGCAGCCAATGATTACCAATGAACACAATTTTCAGAGATGCAAAGCAAGCAGAATCACATGGCCTACCTGTATGGACGGAGTTGATGTGGCCGCGTCAAATGCAAATAATCATCCTTTGTCAGAGTGCTTCCCAACACACATTTTTTCCTCAAATATCGTGATTAATTCCATATAATGTTTTATCTTGAAGGCATCCCCATGTTACAGCTATCTAACAAATAGTTGCCTAATCTTCAAAAACATTTCCTGTCTGAGTTGTTCAGTGCAACTCTTGGCTGTGTTGTTTGGTGCATTTAACAAATAAACCTTGAAACTTGAAAAATATATAACACGAGGTAGGCCTATCGCCTATCATTATTCTGAGAAAGATGCGTCGAGTAGATAAATAAATCACATTTAAATGGGTCGGCTAATATTATTAAGCTAGCGCTTCATCAGTCACTAAACGGGTTGTGTGCATCCACCATTTCGTGGATGATGATCATACACACAACTGAGGCGCTCAATTGTTATTTTGGTTCAAATAATGATGTTTTTAAAACATTAAATGAAAAAATCAAGCATGCAACGTGTAATAATTATTTCGCGCACCTATTTTTCAATTGAAAGTAATCCAAAAGTAATTTTTCTTTCAAAAGTATCTGTAATCCGATTACAATATTTTAGTTGGTAACGCAATGGATTACAGTTACTGTTTTTTTTAATCCGTTACATATAACGGATTACTTGTAATCCGTTACAGTCCCAACTCTGGCACCGGGTGAGTGTCAAAAGCTGCTCTCCGTGTAACTTTAGGTTTCCCTTCACCAATGGCAGTATTGCTGAGAAAGTCCCATACATCTCCCCACTAAGGTGGACTGTGTCACTCATAAGACTGGAGAATATGTGTCAATTCTCCCACTAGACTCCACTGTTCAGTTTTCAGGTGCAGGTGGTGTTTGGCTCTCTGTGTAACAACGGGATCTGAAAGAGTTGCAGTCACAGACCATCTCTGCTCCAACAGGGTCTTAACATATAGAATGTGTTATTCCACCAGGTAACAGACCATCCCTGTTCCAACAGGGTTTTAACATATAGAATGTGTTATTCCACCGGGTAACGGACCATCTCTGTTCCAACAGGGTCTTAACATATAGAATGTGTTATTCCACCGGGTAACGGACCATCTCTGTTCCAACAGGGTCTTAACATATAGAATGTGTTATTCCACCGGGTAACGGACCATCTCTGTTCCAACAGGGTCTTAA
>JACXGI010012328.1:0-23049 GCA_016801175.1 Esox masquinongy | reverse complement strand
AGTACATCCAAAAGTACATCCAACAGTACATCCAGCTGTACATCTAACAGTACATCCAAAAGTACATAAAACAGTACATCCAACAGTACATCCAACTGTACATCCAGCTGTACATGTGCACTGGAGGCATTTTATAAAGGAATTCATAGTTGTAATAATGCTGTTGGTGCAAGCACACACACAAAACCACACACACACATACAAAACCACACACGCACACACACACACACACACACAAAACCACACACGCACACACACACACACACACAAAACCACACACACACACACACACACACACACACACACAAAACCACACACACACACACACACACACACACAAAACCACACACGCACACACACACACACACACACACACTAAACCACACACACACACACACACACACACACACACACACATAAACAGCAGTACCTTTCATGTCACATAAGGGTTATTCTATAATGGAATGGGCCCCATCTGTACAAAGAGGAGCTTTGGGTCTGAAGTCAGGACACCCTGATTCCCCCTATCTCTGTTCACAGAGGTGCTCTCTTAACACCCATCTTGTCACCCTCCACCCCTAGAAGCTGAATGGCTCTGAGATGATACTGTCTCTACACATCTCCTCTCTGGCCATGAGGTGATGGGTCCCTACCATGGTTCAGTCTCGCACTAACCGCGCACACTTGCGCACGGAAACACAAACACACACACACACACACACACACACACACACACACACACACAGGAGAGCATGCACACAAGCAGAGTGCACCAGAGTGCACTCGCACACACACAGACACAGACACAAGCTGTGTCACTCACTCTATGTCACTGCTAACATTAAACAATACCTATGCCTTGTGTTTCCACGGCCACTGTTTACCAAGGACATCTATAGAATATCCTGAAACTGCCGGGTCCTTTGATGGCCCACAGCAGTGGGGAATATAAAAAGCCTTGAACGTGTCCCAGATGACACCCTATACTCAATAGTGCACTTCTTCTGACTGGGTTCTAGTGAAAAGAAGTGCACTACATAGGAAATATGATTTGTTTGACACAGCCATCTACGTGCAGGGTGAGAGAAGAAAAGGCTTTGTGTTGTGGTGACAGCAGACTACCATGAGTTGGGGACAATGCAAACCATGCCCACTGGTAAGACAAAGGGGGAATATCGGTTAAAGCAGGAGTGCAGGTCGACATAGTCTGTTTTGTTACAACGTTTGTGCATAGCCAACAGATCTGATGTCAACGCAGGACTGGATGAAGGCACGGCCAAGAAGTCGAACAGACAAACACAGGACTTAGGTGGAGAGAACAAACTGTCTTTAAAAGGTTCCTGGCTGGATTGGGGGAATAACTGCATTATTCACAAACTAATAGGATGCACTTCAATAGGATATCAATATTTAATTTGTTCATTTGGCAGCTTGTTGTATCCAATCTAACTGAGTGTATGATTTAATTAAAACAATTACCTCCCGTTTTGATTGCTGTTTTCAACGTCCTGATTAGTGGTTATTTAGGGAATGATGGAGCACTCAATAGAATGGTTTGCTATCAAAATCCTTGTTGATTAGCAGCTAATTTTATTCTGGTGCATTCATTCAATTGGTGCTTGTTAAGATATATTCTTCCATTGTGCAGGAGATGGGAGGTAAAGAATGAAGAGGAGAGGGATAAGGAGATACAAAGTAGTAGTGATGAGTTAGATATTATACTGCTCAAAAAAATTAAGGGAACACTTAAATCACACATTGGGTCTCGATGAAGGAAATATATTAAAGATACAAATCTTTAATGTACATTGTGTAATTCGTTGAAAACAAAATGATGTAGCAACGGTCAATGGAAACCAAAATCACCAACCAACTGAGGGCTGGATTTCAACTCACAACTAAAGTCAAAGTAAACAATTGAAATCACAGGCTGTAGTAGCGTGTATGGCCCCCAGGTGCCTGTATGCACTCCCGACAACGTCTGGGCATGCTCCTGATGAGATGACAGATGGTATCCTGGAAGATCTCCTCCCAGACCTGGATCAGGGTATCAGTGAGCTCCTGGACAGTCTGTGGCACTACTTGGCGGCATCGGATGCACCGATACATAACCAGAGGTTCTCAATTGGATTCAGGTCTGAGGAACGTGAAGGCCAGTCAATGGCATCAGTGCATTCATCATCCAGGAGATAGCCTAAACACTCTGGCCACATGAGGCTGGGCATTGTCCTGCCCCAAGAGGAACCCAGGGCCTACTGCACCAGCTTAAGGTCTGACGATGTGTCTGAAGATTTCATCCAGGTACCTAACAGCAGTCAGGGTACCGTTGGCTAGCACGTGGAGGTCTGTGTGACCCTCCAAGGACATGCCTCCCCAGACCATCACTGACCCACCGCCAAACCGGTCATGCTGGATGATGTTGCAGGCAGCATAACGTTCACCACAGCGTCTCCAGACACTTTCACGTCTGTCACATGCTCAGTGTGAACCTGCTCTCATCTGTGAAGAGAAAGGGGCGCCAATGGCGGACCTGCCAATTATGGTGTTCTCTGGCGAATGCCAATAGAGCTGCACGGTGCTGGGCTGTGAGCACAGGTCCCACTAGAGGACGTCGGGCCCTCATGCCACCCTCATGGAGTCTGTTTCTGACAGTTTGGTCCAAAAAATGCACACCATTAGCCTGCTGGAGGTCATTTTGTAGGGCTCTGGCAGTGGTCCTCCTGTTCCATCTTGCACAAAGGAGCAGATACCGGTCTTGCTGCTAGGTTGATGCCCTTCTACAGCCCTGTCCAGCTCTCCTCATGTAACAGCCAGTCTCCTGGTGTCTCCATGCTCTTGAGTCTGTACTGGGAGACACAGCAACACTTCTCGCGACGGCACGTGTGGATGCGCCATCCTGGAGGAGCTAGACTACCTGTGCAACCTGAATGGGCTGCAGGTACCACCTCATGCTACCAGTAGTGACAAAGACACTAGCAAAACGCAAAACTAGAGAAGAATCAGTCAGGAAGGATAGGAGACAGCAATTGCAGAGTGGAAGCCGGAATCGTCAGGTATCGTCTTGAGCTGCAACACAACCAGGAGGACTTTGGACAGGGACAGCAACGAGACTTTAGGGCCTGGTACTCAGGAGGTGTGGGCCAAGACCTCATGTCCTCCTAAGTTTAAATGGAGCAGTAGACAAGGAAAAATTTAGAGTGCTTTTCTTAGGTTTACAAGGATTTGCCATGGAGAAGGAAGGATATCTGTAACTGGAAGACAGCTGGTGAAATTCATTTTAAATGCTTGTTTTTAAGAATGACATAATTTCTCCCCTAAAATGTTGTTAACTATTGTTTTTGTCTCTTGTTTAAAACCTGCTGACTTCAGAAATCTTCAGATCACGCACTTGGTTTATCAATTCATGTTTACCATAGGGTCAGTGGTCTGTACAGCTGGATCTCAGTTGTAAATCTTTAACACATTCAACCATTATATTGATATCATTTTCAAGTCGTCCCTCACCACCGTGGTGCTGCCAAAAGAAACACACATCTTCCTGATCATCTCTCGAACGCATAAACACGTCGGAGAGTTGACACACGTGCACGCAAACGAAAACTTAGAAAACTAACACCTATTGTCTTATACGGTTGAAAAGCCGACGCTGAACACACATCCTTGTACTGTAGATTACTGGAACCACTAAATCTCACCGCTTCTCTGTCTAGAACTGTTATAAGCAAGCACATATGTTGGTCTCTGTATTAACCTAGATGGCTACAACATAAATTCCCTTAGAGAGTCAGCTTAGGACTGGATTGCGAGACAGCAGGGTAGTAATAAACCTCTGGCCTCATTGTGAACTAGGATTTGTTTTTGCTTTTCCGTGCTACCAGATGTCACCACTCGCTGGGATGTTAAACATGAAAAAAGTAGCGTGTGTAAATGGTGACCTGGTTGGTCCTGATGTTATTACTACCACTGTTGCGTAAACATTTAACTCTGTCGGCACACAACTGGGCCGTGTTCATTAGGTGTTAATCCGAAGAAAACAGATCGAAATAGAGGGAGAATTCATGGAAACAATAGGAAAAACTCCTTTTCTGTTTCCTGTTGCAAAATGATTGCCACTGTGTACTTACTGAACACAACCCTCTAACACTGGGTGTCAGGCATTCTAATATATAAACATATGCAAATATTGACATCTGTCTGCTTTTGCCCATGTACTAAACGGCATATGTATGTCTGAAACATCTGTCATGTACTCTCTTGGGGTAGAGGAACAGACATTTCTATCAGCAGGGGACTATCGTTCACATAACTTCCAAAGAGGAAAAAGGATTGCCTTTTTTGTCTCCCCGGTGTTATCTAAGGGAACCAGCTCAAGAATTGACTGAGTAAAACGGTAAAAGCAATTGCCATGGAACATCCAAGGGAATTGTTTTCCACCAGAATGGAGTATTCACTTAGATTGTTGTTGTTGTTTTATCTCTCTCTCCCTCCGTCTCTCTCTTTTCCACCCATCTCTCTATTTCCCGTTCTCTCCCCGTCTTTCTCTCTGTCTCTGTCTCGCTCTCTGCTCTTTCCATGCAGAGTCTGTTGGGTGCGCAGTAGTGGTGTGGGTTCAGGCGAAGGATTAGATGGCAAACAAACGCTTTTAATCCCTCGAGTCTGCCAGCACCCCCCCTTCTTGCTGCACGCTTAGTATTCAGCAGAACGAACAGAAATTTAGTGCTTCCTCCCCTCCTTGTGGAATCCAGTGTCTTTGTTTAAATATCAAATCAAGGGAAAGAGGCATGCCGATGGGTCCCTCGTCATTCGCTGCTATTTCAAACATGTATTAATGATAGCTTGTTGTGTCAATAAGAGAGGTAAACATTTTGCCTGCGCCTATTCCATTATGTTCCTACTGGGTTCCTGTGAAGAATCCCCATTGCAGCTGATCACACTTGCTTAGCGATGCGATGGAAGACGTTTTTGAGAAAGACAAGTGCTTTTAAAAAGTGCAATAGGTATCTGAGACTGAATTATATCTTTTTTGTTTTTATTGTGAGTGTGTTTGACCATACCTTTGAGGTGTCCTGTAGGTACGGTCAGAGTGAGATGTTATATTATTTAGGAGACGGACAGTAGGATGACCCCAGTAAGGGCCACCAGCTGATATGCATCAGCTTTCCTTTGAGTTCTGCAGTGGCTGCTAGTTATAGCTACATTGCATTGTGCATTTACACAGGCATGTTAATAATTCAGCTTTGGCATTTGCTTTTATCCAGGGTGTCTTACAGTTTGTGTCTTTTTGAGATGCCAATGGATTGAAAAGATCCATCAAATGAACCTGTCCAGGTTGTTTATGCCCAGAGTACTAAGGCTAATCAAGACAAACAAACAAAATGACTGACTTCAATTCACTCACATTCACTTGGATTTAACAAACCTAAACCCAAACCAATATATAACCTATAGGGTTAAAGCTGTGCACGCAGGTGCCAGGAAGGCCAATATGACAAAAAAAAACAAGCAACTAAACAAACTATGTGCAAGGGATGAGGGAATCTGGGTGCGGTGGTGTTGTGGCCAGGTGCAGTTCGGAAAGAGATAGGAAGGACTGCCAAAACACGCCTACACCTTTAATGATCAAACCTTTGAGCACATCTTAAAAGAGTCAGACTATAAGCAGGAAAGTGGTTGCTTTTTCATTACATTCTTCTTTTCAACAGCACCGCACCTGACCACGGGGTAAACCATTTTTCAAAGAGGTGTTAGCACTCCTGTTTACAACCTTTTCCATTCCGCAGACCACCAAAGTAAAAAAAAACTTTTGATGACCACCAAAGTGTTTTCTTTTTAAATGCAATATATTTCAACTTAAGTTGAGTAATCTTTATCAGTCAAACATAAAATATTGTACACATTGTATATTGTCAAAATGTATGAACGTTTCTTTGGAAAAATTGCTTTTAAAAACAACAATATTAATATAATACTATAAAACATCTATATATTGCACAAAAATCACTTGGTTTGAGGAGGAAACACTAGGAGAGGCAATGCAGAAAGGGAATAATGTAGGGGTGTATCTGTAGGGTGTATTTCTACTATTTAAAATGCATTTTTTACTTAAATAAGCCAATAAGGCCTAATTCCATTTTGGCCTCATCAGACCAGATTGGGTATGCTCTCAGGGTCCTTCCAATGGCGTGTGAAATGCATTTTGCTCAGGAGTGTCTAGCCAATCTACTATTAAGGTCTGAGGGCCGATGGCTGTCCTTCTGGCAGGTTCTCCCATTTCTGCAGAAAAACCCTGAAGCTCTGTCCGAGTGGCCTTTGGGATTGGCATTAGCCACAGATGATCAGAGGACACAGGATGCATCTGAGCTCAGTTTGCAGTGTCATGGCAAAAGGTCTGGATACTTATGTAAATGAGATCATAAATAGGCATAAATGACAATTTTTTTTGTCATTATAGGGTATTGAGTATAGATTGATGCCTAAACAGACATTCTATAACTACAAAATTTGGAGAAAGTGAATGAGTCTGAATAGCATTTGAAGCCACTGTATGTAGAGTATATGATGGAGGCAATTTCCTGGTCTACTGCAATGATTACTACATTTTAACCGACTCGAATGGCTCGACAAATTATGTTTAGACAATACTGCCCATTCATAGGTAGTAGCATATTTACTGTATGCTAGTCTTCCTATTGGTTATTCGATTATTATTTTTACATAGTCTTTTCTAATCCTACGATATTATCGGATCGGCTTTGCTCTCACTTCTCTGTGAGTTAGGTCTGTGTTCTGAACTGGCTGGGGTTTTCAGCTTGTTGAAAAGCACCCCTCCCCCAAGCTTCGGCGAAACAGGAACAACTCCTTTGAGAGAAAAAAAAGCTGCACAAGTTTGGAACGTCTTGGAGAAGCCCTTGTTGTCGCTTGGAGTATAATAGCCAGGGGTTGAGACTTATTTATGCGAAAACTGGATTTATTCTACTCTTCTTGTTTATCGTGGAAAAGAACCCTTTAACCTCGCCTTTTGCGTCACTTCTTTTGAAAATGGTCTACTTTCATCGGGATAATGATTCTTGAAAGCCTTTATGTGTATGGAATAATTTGTCCTCACCAACGAGAGAGGATGGGACTCGTGGAGCTCTGTATAAATTATATGTGATATCGTGTGCAGTATTGAAGGATATTGAGACACAATGGGTAAGATTGCACTTGTAAAAGCATTTACCAACAGTAACCTGCATTTGTATCCCATGTCCGCTGTTTTCCTGAAAACATACTGGCCTTATCCTTTGCTTGAGAAGTCACACAGAATATTTTTTATGTATCAATGTTTCAAACTTGAAATTTAAAGTTGTCTGTAATTCTATATTTACCACATGCATTTGTGTGAATGGGTCTATTGCAAGACACATGTCGGTTGTTTCTATTTTCGTAACGGGTAGATGTGGGGGGTACAATTTAACGTTTTCATTTTTAAAATCCTTTCTTCGCTGCTAAAAATCTTCCTTTCGGTTTCACATAGTAAATCAGTGTGTCTATCCAGGTCGACACGTGGTGAAATCATTGCAAAGCAGTCTAAGCGACAGAAAGTTATCTGGTAATGTTGTCCGTGATTCGGCAACTTGGCCTGAACCTTTTTGTCCGGATCTGTGATCTCAATGTCTGTAATCCACCGACGTTTTCTAGTGGAAGGCTCGAGTCGCCATGGTTGGCTAAGTTATCGTTACATTTCGCGTTATAGTTGTTGAACGTTTTCTTACCTAACTTTTATGAGAACATTTTCCCACTCATTCTAATTCAGTATGCAATGAAACGTCTGCAACATATTTCAGAAATTAATTTAATGCCCCGTTTGCGTGTGTGTAAATACTTGATTAGTGATACTGGAAATATACAGTGTTCATTGTGTTTTTAGTGGCACCATTTAAAGGTTGCTTCACCATATCTTTATTCATTGTCTGGTGTGTAGCTAGCCCTTTTTTGAGGAAGGTCTGAGTAGTTCTGCCCTTAGTAGCCAAAGAATACGTCTCATTGTCCTGTCCTGTGTTCACCTGAGATTTCTGCCTGTAGGTTTGTTAGGTCACAGAAACGTTTACCTGTTTACCTTGTGACTGGGCAGAATCAATGTATACCGTATGTTAATTTTGGTCTTATTGGCTATTCATGTGTAAAATGTGAATGATGATAGGGTAAATGCTGCTGGTCCACCAAATGATAGTATAGGTGAGGATGTCATATGCTGCTTATTTTGCCTGCAAGGACCTAATATTTTACAGCACATCCGCATCCACACCATGACAGGGTTATTCAACTCCGAATCATCTCTGGTTTTCATCCCTATCCACCTAATTAGGGACTGATTTAGACCTGGGACATTGGTGAGGGCAATTAACTAGCAGGCAGAAACCAAAAAATTATTTTTTTTACCCCCCAGTTGTCCAGGACTGGAGTTGCATGTTATTACCATAGGATCAAGGTTAAACTGAAAATGTGTTTGACTGCCTGACTACATGGCGGGTTATTAGTGGTCCTAGTAATCCAAAGAACCCAGAACAGTTGCATTTTTGTTTCTTGCAAACAAACAATAAAATTTGCTTATTTGTCATTCAGGATACTTCCTGATTTGACAAGATGAGTACAGCTCCCATGGTGCTATGGAGGACCACGCATCTAAGCTTTGGAGGTGAAAAAATTGGTCAAGCAACAAACAATAGCAGAAAACATGACTCAAATTAAAAATATAAGTGGAATGCACAGAACACTATGTCTAGTGTATTACTTTATGAATTGCTGCTGAGGTAAACACATTAGTTTGGTCCTCATCTCGTACTGCTGGTTTGGGCTGACATCAAAGCACTCTATCCATTTGTTTTCCACGTAGGCAAAAGATGAAGTTCACAAACAACAGCAGGACTAAGCTATACACAAAGATCATATTGGTGCTTGATCACGCCCTGTCAACTCCACATTGTGTCAATGTGACATTTTACCTGCAACATCAGAAACCCTCAAGTCTACTTTCTATGACTTCACTGTTTTTTCACCAGATAATGAACATGCATGTCAGCCACTGAAAATTGAACCTCTGCGTTTTGTGAAGCTTGGACATTGGACTTGATGCAACGCAAGTATGATTGCAGCTGTCATTTATTTCAAGAGGCATTCCTTAACGGCTGATGGCTACAGGGAACGAGGGTTCTAGTGTAGCTTTTCGGTAAGCGCTACACTAGAACCATTGTGTCAAGCATCAGCCATTAAGGAATGCCTCCTTTGAAATAAATGACAGCTGGTGTACTACTTGCGTTGCATCACGTCCAATGGCAGCATCCAAACTTCACAAATCACTGAGGTTCACATGTCAATAGCTGACGTGTGTTTATTTTGTCTTGTGAATAAAAATATGGTGGAGAAGAAATACTTTGATGTTTTTGTTTGTATAAATAAGTATGAAAATTGTTGAATTTTTTCAGTTTGTTGGTTATGAGAAATATGGAGGAAATATTATTGAATTATATCGCCCTATCCTATACAGCTGTCATTAATCTTTGTTTTCCTTTTAAAATATTCTTGGCTTGTTTGTAGCTATACGTGGTTAATTGTATTGTGAACAAATTGATGTTCACATAGGCAAACATAAATGTATTTATTTTCTAAGTGGGAACTTTCTGTATATAAATTTAGATTACTAAAGCTACATGAAACAATGTCATTGGAAAACAGAGCTTTAACAAAGCCCATGAAGGTTGAAACAATTAATTTAGCTTTAAGATGTTTTTTCGAAACTGGGTCGAGGCCTGCATTGCCAATGTACCCAGAAGTCTCGCAATTTAACCTTTTATGGGTTAGAAAACTCTGACATAGAGTACATACATGCTGGTAGGGCTACAAAAACACAGATGCCCCCAAAAAGTCAGGTTCTAACTACATTTCAGTGGACATTTATTTTCCACAACGTTTTATCAGTAAAGTACGTCCATAGTAAATTATATTCAACATTCTGGCTTGTAGAGAGTTGCATCATTTTTCAGGCAACTACTTACACACTAATGAACCATGCAGTAACCATGGTAACAACATGGTGTTTAGGCAAAAGCTAGGTATTGTCCTGATGTCCCCTTGGACGTAATGCTATTTCAACCTGGCTATCCTAGAGTGGTACTGCTTGGGGCTTAAGCCTAATTTATACTTTCACCAAGTGGGTGCATGGTCACCTTGTGTGTATGGATTGTGTGTCTTTGGTTTCTTCCATGGTGGTTGTGCTTTGACAAGGAGATATTGGCAGTTCGCTCAGACTATTTATATTCTAGCTTTTTTCCATTTCGGTTGAAGTTTGCATGCTGTGTTTGGTCAAATGGGTAATATTACCTCTCTAATTAGCAAAACAAATGAATCAATATGCTATGCCAACGAGGTCTACTGGGGCATTTGGACTTAAGTATTTAACCTGTTTGTTTTACTCTGTGGATAGGATTGCCTTTGTGGTTTCATACTGTTTGTTAAATTATTATAAAAATGATAAATTCTTACCACTGTTTCAAATGTGTCTACAGCTCTGGAAAAAATTAGGAGACCACTGCACCTTTTTCTTTCCTTTCCAAAAAAGTCGAAAAGGAAGGTTTTGAGTGAGGAACAGAAGGGTTAAAATTAAGAGACCACTGCAAATTTAACACTTCTGTTCCTCACTCAATACTTTCCTTTTCAACTTTTTTGTAAAGGAAAAAAAAAGGTGCAGTGGTCTCTTAATTTTTTCCCAGAGCTGTATGTATTTATCATAAATGCATTATGAAATGATAACATAAAATAATTTGCTGCAATTATTGTGTCCTTTACTGAAGTGCTTATCACTTAAAGGTCCTCAACATTCCGTTCCGACCAATGCATGGGCTCAATTTTCAGAGATTTTCTACACATTCACCTTGTGCCTACAGTATTGTGCAAAAGTCATAGGCCATCTGAGAAAATTGCTTAAAGCCATTTATGTTAAGTGTTTGTTTGCAATTGAAACAAACATTAGCCTAATAGAGTGAAATGTAATGAACTTGTTTTAAGAGCCAATGTGAGTCAATTTTTTGTTGGTGCCTCTTATAGGAATGTAAAACCTTAACAGTTTGTTTTGTTTACCTGTCATATTTTTTTCCCCAAGTTGTCAGGTAAATTTATTCAAGCTTCTTGCAGGGTTTGCCATAGAGCTTCTTTTCACTCCGGCTGCTTTTTGTTCTGAACTCGCACAACTTCGGTTGTGTTGTGGTAGATGCTCTGAGGTAGCCAATTCATTACTGAATTTATTCCATTTGCAGACTTCTGCTCCCAAGTAGGTCTTAAAGGGGCATTATGCCGAATGTTTTAATTAAAAAAAGAAATATATGTATTTCTTCTGTTATAGCACAATGATTTTTGTGCATTTAATTTTTTGCATCCTAAATGCTACGTTTTTATTAGTGAACTGATGGTGTACTGTCTTCTGTTGCCATCGGTGTCGCTAAGCTGTTGTCTCCTTACATGAGCCAGGGCTGTTGAAGGAACCATATTCCCTTGGTCATTTTGTGGTAGCTGAAATTTCTTGCAAAATTTGGGATTTCTCCTTTAGTCATCTCTTCAGAGTTTTTGGGGTCATCATCATGCTGACTTCTCACAGTTTAAGTATGTACTTTAGTGCCAGATGACTGTGCTAGATGCTGCCAAGCACTTCACTAAATTTTGTTTCTTTCCCTCAAGGAAGAGACCTTTAAGTACTTCATAGACAGATATTTTCTTAAAATGTCTGACATTTCTTCTTGCCATATCACAGCGTATACATTGCCTTTTGAGCATTACAAGAAATCCTTCCAACTTGTTGATACTTATTCAGTTGTTTCTGAAAGCAAAGAAAGCACTTGCTGCACTGAAATATAGCTATTCTCAAGTATTTGTGAATGTGCATGAGCCAACTTTTTGTTTTTGTTTAATCTCATGCATCTTAGTTCGGAAAGGTGAAATTGGTCAATTGTATGCCCCCTATTGCAAACCATGAAAAAACTGTTGCTTGACTTGGACTGTTCATAGCCTGTTCCTCTTTAAATGATTCCATTGACACTTCCCTCAAACCTTCAGAAAGTCAAATGCCTCTCTTTCAATCAAACATTGATTTTATTGATTTGTGCTTTTAAAAGCAGCTGGTTTACATCATTTATGTAAGCTTACTTTCACAGGTCTCAACACTTGTACCTTTTTAAAAACAAAAGAACCTACGGAAAACGGAAAAACCCAATGGAGGAATACATGACATTAGGAGGTCAATGAGGCTAGAGTAACCAAACGTAGCATGCAAAAAAGTATCTGTGTTCCAAACTCTTGTTTTCAGGTGGGGACAGAAGTGCTGTCAAAGAAGACTGAATTTCGTGAATGCTGTGTTTCTTTTTCCTGGGGACCACGCAGGGGGTGGGGCCGGAGTGACAGTAAGACCCATAAGGCCGCTGATGGCCATGATGAATGTGTAGAGATCTTAGGGTGAGGCTACAGAACGAAGGGGAGTGGACAGATCCCAGAATGTGGGCGGGTCAGTGTGTGAATATGGGTGTGGCCTAGGGTGGCCTTGTTGTCTGGGCCGCCACTTCTGGTAGACATGTACACCTGCAGCATGGGTTGAAATCAGGCCCACTGCTCTTTCACTAAGGGCTCTCCTCAGTTTTTCACCGCTTTCCCGTCCCGTAAAGCATAACATGCTTTAAAGATCTTTAAAATATGGGGATGAGTGCGTTTTAAACATCTGTGGCCTGTTAACACTTTTTTTTCGCCTCGCCTAAAACGTATGCGTTTTCCATGTCTCAATCAGCAATGGACTCCGGACAATGAGTTAATGTATCGTTTAGCCAGGAAACGTTCTCTGACAGAATAGGAGTGTCAGCTCTAGATGATGTATTTTTGCACTGTTCTGAGTGTTTTTAAGTCATGAATACACCCACAGTGATTTTCTCTCTGTCTCCCCAGGTTTATGAATGGGCACTGTGGTCTTTTGCTGACAGGGAGGGCCGGAATTTGAGGCTCTGACGTTTGGGACTCCAGGCCGACGCTAAGCCACCCTGAGTCTGCTGGACCGAGGTCAAAGGGCGCTCCTCATTAGGAGTAGCCGGGGTCACTGAGACCTGGGGTCAATAAGGTAACTAACTAACAAACAGACACACACACACACACACACACACACACACACACACACACACACACACACACACACACAAGGCGTGTACTGTTCAAATCGTAGCCATGCGTGGCTCAGCTGGTTGTTTACCTGCGCGCAATTGCTAAAACCTCATCCACAGCAGTCTGATAATTGGTGAGTGAAAATCGGAGGCCCACATCTGACACCAAACCACAATATAGGAGTAGCCTCTTCCATCACCTTAGAGTACAGAGCCTCATATTATGATGGGAGGAAAAAAACTCCTTGAAAGTATTGCCTGCAGTTTGTCCTGTTCAGTTTGTCCCGTGCTACATGTCACTTTTGTAAGAAGCTAAGCGTTTTTCTCTCGACACGTCGGCTAGCCCTTGCTGCATTTGCTCAATCCGAATGAACTATTGTGAAGTTCTTCTGATCTGTCTCTCATGCTTAGTTCATGGTATTGCAGCAGGTTCGACCTCCCGTCCGTTTCTTTACATCCAGCGAAATGTAGCCAACGGCATAGTCTCGTATACTTCAACACCCACAGTTCCAGGAAGTTTGGACTTGTGAGGTTACCTCAGCTCAGATGGCCTGTGAGAGGTGTTGGAGGGCTTTGGTGATTGACCAGTGGAGTCCAGTTAATAGTGTTAAGGATGTTGGGGAAGTGTTACGTGGTTCCTCGGTCTTTCGGCTTTCGTCTAGTTTTACCCATTTTGATGCCTCCTGAATGTCCTGGTTAAGCCTCTGTCTGTCTGTCTGTCTGTCTGTCTGTCTGTCTGTCTGTCTGTCTGTCTGTCTGTCTGTCTGTCTGTCTGTGCGTGCATCGCTGCACTTTCCACCAGTGCCCAACTGACCTGGCTGTGACCCGGCTACTCTCCCATAGTGCACTGGGCCATCTGTCACTGCCACAGCTGCCACAGGCCATGTCTCTAGTAAATGGGGCTCTTTTTAATCTGGCATGGTTAGTTACAATTCCTCAAAGCCCCTTTGGAGAAATGAAATGTTCTCTTTGCTGCTCCCCCCACTGCATAATGGGAATTCTTATCACCTCTCTTGCTTTTCGCTCTTTTAGGGTTTCTTTACATTACGCTACATATTCTTAGAAATATCGATGAAGATGCTGGACTGTTTTGTTGTGTAATCTTGCAGATATCGATAGCTCCAGATGCCACCTGAGGTAGCGTGCGCCACATTTTCACATTTTTCCCAGAGTTTTGTGTGAGGGCAATTGTTTGGGAACTGTATCAACTTTCTGTGCAGTGTACACTCATATAAAATATATCACTATTTTTCTCTGAATGATGGACACAATCCTGCATGGTACAACTCAAACACGCCGGTGTACATTCAAAGGCTATGAAAATCAGAATCACTGACTATGCAAACCAAGATACGCCTATTTGGCGTTTTAGTCTCGCTCTCGTGATGTAAACGAGCGACTCTGTATCTCTTTCCAGATTTCTTTCCCTCCTTAGGTCTTGCTCTTACTTAACACTGTGCGTAATCTGAAATAGGGTTTCGAAGTGGCTTGGCGTTCGCTGACCGCCGACTCCTTAATGAGCTGTCATGTTGTGGTGTGGCTGGTCCGGTCAATGCTGCGAGTCCCGGGCTGAGTGACAGGTCAGATGGATGTGGCGGACGGCAAGAGGCCCTCGGGACCCAGGCGGCAGGGAGGTAGTGGCACCCCTAATGTTCCGAGCGTGAAAGGCTTTCTGCGTTTTTCTAGTGGCGCCCCCTGAAAGGGAAAGGCTCTGATTGGCTAGTGGTCACTCAGCGGATCTCCCTGTATTGATTTGAATGAAATCTTGTGTCCCATCGTCCCGTGAGCTTACATTGCACGTTTTGAGGGTTGCCAGGTCTTTCCTTTCCTTCCCGATACCTTATACCTCACCGAGGTTGAAAAAAATGTGGGGGTGCTCTGATTTGGAACGTTTCGCTTACAGGCGGGGGAGGGGTGCGTTGGCGCACTCCGCTCTGAAACAGGAGAACTCTGGGATTTCTCTCCTCCGTTCCCCTTTTTTCTCTCCCAATAATCCCTTCTGCTAACAAGGCACATTTTTCCTTTCCTCTCTGCTCTGGAACCCCCGATATATGGCATGGTTGCACGTTGGCAAAACTTAGTAACCTCACGCCATGCAAAGGCACTGGCGAGGCTTCAGCGAGCAAGCTGGGTTCTGGAGTGGCGCCGTACTGCCAATGCCTCCTCCCCGATGCCAAGGCTAGGTTTTTTCATCCTGCCGGCATGCCAAGGAGGGCTGAGGCCTGCCAGGCCATTAAAATGGGCTGCTTTTTAAACCACTGGTGTGTGTGTGTCTGCCTCGCTGGCAAACGATCTGTTCCTGCGTCATGCTCACTCCAGCTTAACGCGGTTGATACGGGGACACCGGCTTTCACCACCCACAGGTTAAACGTCCCCTGTGCTGGGATGTCGTAACTGGAACGTAGGCATTGTTCATCGCGCGCGCGTGTGCGTGTGCCAATGCCAATATGCGTCACTCACATCGCCAGCTGATGTCTGATGCTGTGACGAAACAAGTGCCAGCCATTTGGCCACCTTCGTCTGTGTCCGCGAACCCGTGCCAAGAGTGATGGCAAAGTAAAACCAACTGGCAGTGCAGAACGCCAGGAGTCATAAAACAGGCTTGTTGATAAATGGACAGGACTGTTTAGAGTTTAAAACTGAGCTTGGCGTCTATGTTGTGTTGGGATTCTCTTTTACCTGTTGCATTTGATCCTCTGAAATGACTGAGCTAAACGTTGACGCGAGCTAGCTGATACTCCCCCTCTATGAACTTGTTTTACCTGTCATGTCTTATACAGTTATTTCAGTTGGAGAGGAGGATACAATTTAGAGAAGATGTTGAGAACATTTCTAGGCTGTGGCAATTTGCTGAGTTTCAAAGTCATTGTTACACGTGGTACGTATAATTTTTGATGGGAGCTTCAGTGAAATATGCAGTATGTTATAGACTTTTTGTCATTAGTCCACTGAAGTTATCAAGATGTAGCATTTTCACCATAGATTAACTAATGAAGGGATTTTGCATGGAATGTGTATTAGCATTAGCATGTCATTCACAATTGTACATTTGTTTTCGTTTACACAACCCTGACTCTAGATGCTCGAGTAAGTTCAAGGTGTGGATTAGGTATGCAACGGTACAGTGGGCCCACGGTTTGGTATGTATCGCAGTTTGTGGGTCACTGTATCGGTACGGTTTCTGTATGAATGACATATTATGTTAGAAGTGTTTCCACTCGAGTAGCTGACAATGACTACTTTGTTTAGTCTTCTTACCCTCGTCACTGTATTGAACCTGTGTTCATTTTGGCATCCTGTTTTGTTTTAGTCTAGTTTTAGACAGGGAAGCGTGAAATTTCCAAAATGGAAAATGCGTATTGCACACGCATTACTGTTCAAGCAGTTTAATTGACATGGATGGAAATATCAGTTTGAAATGTAAGAACGAGGGAAGAACGGAAGATTCAAAAAACGTTTTGACAGTTAACAAATTAGGGTATAGGCCTACCCACATCTCCAGGCACCACACCACAGTCTTTGCCTGTGCGTATATATTGGGATGATGCGCTTTCAGAAGTCTTTTGATGACCTCTGAAAGTATATCTTGAAAAAATACAGAGAACCTTTCGTAAGTCCTATGTTAGTTATATTTGACTATTGTAATTTCGTCTAGTGTCATTTTTGTCAACCAAAATGAAAAATATTTTTCGTTTTGTTTTTTCTGTTTAGTCAGTTATTATGTCGTCAACTGCCACTGAAAAGGACAGGTATTTATTGAATATTTTCACTATTTTTGTTAACGAAATTAATACTATTGAGCGCTGAATCCAAAATGGGTGTGGTCACTGATTTTCAACTGCATGGTACTGGCTCGATTCTACTAGCTTTTGGAGCTTTTCCACCGCATAGTACCAGCTCGACTCGGCTCTACACGGCTCGCCTCGGTTCGATTTCCACTGCAGATAGTACCCTGTACCCGCCCATAGTGACATCACTGGAAAACTGCCATAACTCCTCCTCCAACGCGACACACACGGGAACAATAATGGAGATATCGCACATCTGATAACCGGCGAAAATCCAGCATTTGCTGGCTAATGTAAACCCTGCAGTGAACTGAAAAATCTGTTGAATGAACTGAATCAATTTTCTTTTAAATTGACAAGGTTTGAATGTAAAGTGGCAAATCATTAGTAAACTAAATCTGGATAACATGGTCACAAACCCTGTTTGAAAAATAGTGAAAAAGTAGAATAGAATTATTGCCCTGCAGTATAAAAGATGACGTAACTGCAATGTTCTGTTAGATTTAAGTGTATACACCTAACAACTCAACACCAACACATTCAAAACAACCTACATAACCCCTCCATCCCAATTAAAAGGTATAAATAATTGCCTTATTAATTGCCGGTTAGAATACCACGCGGACTGTCTCAAGAGTAGCCTACTATACACAAGGCAGCGTTTATACAGGTAGTAGCGAGGAAGCACGTGTGTGCAGTAACTTTGGTCTTAATACATTGCAGACTGCAAAAATAGTTAGAAAGCTTGGTAGGCTTCTTCTGTTTAGCTTGACATTAATATTTTGACCAGTGCAATGTATGGCAGAGCCTATAGAAAAACCCAGAGGAAGAAAAGGACGAGGTCCTTTTGTAGGCTACAAAAACACTGCGTCTTTGTGGGTCTCTCACGGGGATAACTAGTTGATTTCAACGCCAGTACATAGGTCCAAACCGAGAGGTGTTTTGGGAAAATACGATGGCTCAAATTACGAGTTTGGTCCTATGCGCTGGCATTGAAATTAACCCATTTCAATACAAGGACTCCTGGGACAGACCCGCAAAAACGCGCCGTTCCCGTTTCATAAAACCATTTTCTGACACTGGATGGTTAACAGCAGAACAGCTTGTTTTGTTTTGCTACACGCTTTCAGTCACTCTTGTCCAATCAGAAGTCTTGCGTGTTTTCACATCACCTTTTGGCATCGCCTCAGCTCGGTTGGTTCCTCGACGAAACGGGTACTAAAAAAAGTACCTGGTACCAGGTACTATCCCAACTTTTGACCAGTGGAAAAGCAAAAAAGGCGAGCCGAGCCGTGTCGAGCTGGTGCCATGCAGTGGAAAAGCTCCCAAAGCGGGTAGAGTCGACTCAAGTAGAGTTGAGCCGGTACCATGCAGTGGAAAAGCGCCATGAGATTGCCACATTTTGAGACATTGCTGTGGAGTCAAGTTTGTCAGCCCTCAGGAGCCCTCTAATGGCCTGGGGCCCCAAGCAGTTGCCTGTCTTACCTGTTCACAAGCTGCATGTCTGTTTCTGTGGATCTGAATTTACAACGTACGTGTAGTCTGCAGCACAATAAGCAAATTTGGGAAATTATAGAAATGACTGGCATATCGTAACACAGCGCTTCACGAGTGTGTATTGAACCGTAGGGGGTGTACCAAACAGTTTGATAACATACCGTGTACCATTGCATCCCTAGTCTGTATGTGTTAAGAGATGAGATTGGGAATTTATGTTTACATGGTTTGTCGAAGGGAGACAAAAACTAGTGATACGATTTTTGCCACAAAAGCAACATGAGCTACCATGAGCGGTTGATGTTGCCAATTCAACCCTACCAAGTAACACTACTTACTAGCAATTGCACATTGGTGACATCGAGCGAAAAATTTATCCATTCGTTTTGCTACCATTGGACATTTCACTTCATTTAATGTAAAGGGAAGTGAGTTTTCGTCTTAGAGAGAGATGAACGGCGGTTAAGTAACAGACTAGGTTTAGAGAAGTTGGGGTTGTTCTTCTGTGCTCTTCGGGCATTCACTTATTGAATTGAGACGCACGTTTGATTTGGTTTGACTAGTAGGCAGAGGAAACCGACCAGGGAAACCATCTAGTTTAAGTTCAACTAGAATGTAGTTTGTGTCAGTTGGCGTCACACAGCGCGGGCTGTTTGTAAGCCGTTAATTGTGCTTTTGGTCTGCCTGTCAGTCTGGGTGTTCTCGTAGGGTTTTGTTGGTAATCAGTTTAGTGGTGTGTGGGCCTTAGTTTGTCAGTAGCTTAATCGCTTTACTGAGCTGTTTGTCTGAGTCTTGGAGCTTTCTGTGTTTTGTACGGCCTGGCCAGTAATCAGGTTAGTGGGTTAGGTTTGAGTATCTCAGTTTTGTTGCGAGCATTCAGTCGGATGGAGGGGCACAGCTGTAGATCATGCTCATCTTGTTATGTGTGGGAGAAGCGGTGACACCCCTCCTCTTCGCCTCGCCTCTGCTGCAGTGAAGCTGTAATGCAACCCCTGTGACTGGGATTCCTGATGGATTCCTGATGAAACAGCGCACGCCAGCATGCTTTCGTTTTAGACACGCAATGTTAACGCATAGTCACATGCGTGCACACACTTGTTTGTGAGGACTGTCCACATTTATTCACTTCAATTTTTGCCAGGTTTACAATATTTCGGAGGACTTTAGATTATATTGCACATTTTGATGAGTTTTTTTGTTTTCTTATTCCTTAACTGATCATAAATTATACAATTTTTCTGGTCTCTCCTTTCCTTGTGGAAACTGCATTGATTGCCTAACAAATATGGGAATTTCCCAGTGTTTGATTTGGTTTTAAACTCTGTAGTTGTGTATGCTCCGAGGATAATGTGTGGCTCTAATGTTGCCATACATTTGGCAGGAAATTATGAATTGCAGAGCTGTTTCCACCTCATTCAGACCTGGGTCATGTTTTCATACGTGGACTGTGCTTGATCAATTCCTGATTGAAGAATGGCTCCTCTGGACATTGATGTGATGAAGGTGCTGCAGTTCTTTAGACCCCCTGCATTGCTTTACTGTGCAAACTCAAAACAACTGAACTTCAACCCTAATCCTACTTCTGATCTCGATTGTAACTTTTTCTCTCTAAACCTGTTCCAACTAAGTTGAATTTTCCTTTTACAATCCTTGTGCAGGTTTTTGATCCCCACGAGTATAGTTGTAACTGTGTACACACACACACACACACACACACACACACACACACACACACACACACACACACGGTGTGCAGATTAGAGGAGTTAAGTGAGTGTGCTGACCTGCTCCAGATGATCCTCTTTGGCAGTGCTGATGAGATTTTGGGCCTGGCACCAGCCACTGTAAGCAGATTAGCTCACCCACTGAAAGGTGAACATTGCACCGCCACACACACACCCACACCAACCAACGTCATTATACATGGACATTGATCCTTCATTTTGACTGAACATCCTAATGTTCTGAACAGTGCCCATGTTATGTCATGACAGCAGATGGCTGGTTCGCGTTCGCTCTTTGTACTCTCCTCATTCTGCGGTTTTACATGTTACCTTCAATTGTCTAAAGCTCTGCTGAGTTCAAGTGAGGGTTGGTACGAACAGACAGTCTAATGAGAAATGGCATTCTCGAACCAATTTGAATATATCCGGTGGAGGTGTTCTGTTTGCGCCCTACTCCGTGGCAACTTTGCTTTACTTCACGTTATTCCTGTTCCCATCCCTTCTGCATATTTGTACATGTGAACAGTCCCTTGGGCACTATTTTAACACCTAATACTGAATCACTAGTTGTCTTATTGTTATCTCCTGGCAAACTCGGTTTTCACGGAGTGGGGATCCGCTTCAGTGCGTACCAGAAGCTCGAACTGCTGAGAGTGTGTGACTGGATGTCGGCCAGCCATGTTTTAGCGTTTTGGTGTGATTTGCCGAGTGATGATTTCTCTCTCTCTGTGTCTTCAGCAGCGTTGGGGATTGAAGAGCAGACATGGCCACGGCTATATCGTGACACAGTGGGAGGGACATGGTGAGTGGCGCGCACACACACACACCCACCCCTCAGCCTTGTCAGACACGCAGCCTGGCTGCAGGGGGTCCTGGGAGACAAGGATGGAGAAGCAGACAGAATGTGGAGGGAAAGAGAGGGCGAGAAAGGAGAGGAAAGATGGAAGAGGCTTGTTCTTCTTTCTTTCCTCCTTTATTTTTTTTTTTTCGCCCACTCTGAGTGAGTGTCGCAAGGAGATTGAGTTGGGTAGGAATGGAGGTCACTGCTGGGGGAGGGAGAGAGCGAGCGAAAGGGGATATGGAGGGAGGGGTCAGACGGGATCCCTTGGTTCAGTGCTTGTGTCACAGCTTTAGGTTGGTGAAGCAGGAGCAGAGCGATGGGGAGAAAGCCACACAGGTTGGGTGATTTATGGAGGAAAAGGTAGAGGTTTAGAGAAAGTGGCGGGCAGATTGAGACGCTAACACGTCGGTCGCTCGGTCGGTGGTTCTGAATAACGTTTGCTTCAGCCCCTTTCTGTGACATTGGCAAAAAGGTGCCTGCAGATGACTAGTAACTAGAATTAAATTGTAAATAGAGATAACAGATGTCGCGTGCCGCGTCACAAGAATTTCCTTATTCAGAATGACTCGTTATTCGGTGCACTTGACAAATAAGACTGACTTGACACTGTCTTAGATGATTTTGGTAGATGGTTCCTCGCCCTAAAAGTTTTATTGGTCAAGAATAACTGTAAAGAAACATTTTTCTTTAACAGCCATTATAAACTTCAGCTAACTTTTTTGCCAGCGCTACCAAAACATAGTAATCGTGGTGTAAGCTAAAAATGTCTGTCCTCTCAAATCAACTTGGTATTTAGTTTTAATGACTTAAAGGTGGTTTAGCCAATGAAAAATCAACATGCTCATGTACCCTTAATACAGTGGATATAAAAAGTCTACACACCCCTGTTAAAATGCCAGGTTCTTTTGATGTAAAAGAATGAGACAAAGATAAATCATGTCAGAACCTTTTCCACCTTTAATGTGACCTATAACCTGAACAATTCAATTGAAATACAAACTGAAATCTTTGAGGGGGAAAAATAAAAACTCACAATAACCTGGTTGCATAAGTGTGCACACCCTTAAAGTATTACTTTGTTGAAGCACCTTTTGATTTTATTACAGCAATCAGTCTTTTTGGGTAGGAGTCTATTAGCATTGCACATCTTGACCTGGCAATATTTGCCCATTCTTCTTTGCAAAAGCGCTCCAAGTCTGTCAGATTGCGAGGACATCTCCTGTGCACAGCCCTCTTCAGATCACCCCACAGATGTTCAATTGGATTCAGGTCTGGGCTCTGGCTGGGCCATTCCAAAACATTAATCTTCTTGTGAAGCCATGCTTTTGTGGATTTGGATGTGTGCTTTGGGTCGTTGTCGTGCTGAAGGGTGAACTTCATCTTCAGCTTTCTAACGGATGCCTGAAGGTTTTGTGCCAAAATTGCCTGGTATTTGGAAATGTTCATAATTCCCTCCACCCTGACGAAGGCCCCGGTTCCAGCTGAAGAAAAACAGCCCCAAAGCATTATGCTGCCACCACCATGCTTCACTGTGGGTATGGTGTTCTTTGGGTGATGTGCAGTGTTGTTTTTGCGCCAAACATACCTTTTGGAATTATGGCCAAAAAGTTCAACCTTGGTTTCATCAGACCATAACACATTTTCCCATGTGCTTTTGGGGGACTTGATGTTTGTTTTTGCAAACTTCGGCCGGGCTTGGATGTTTTTCTTTGTAAGAAAAGGCATCCGTCGTGCCACCCTACCCCATAGCCCATTCATTTGAAGAATATGGGAGATTGTTGTCACATGTAGCACACAGCCAGTACTTGCCAGAAATTCCTGCAGTTCCTTGAATGTTGCTGTAGGCCTCTTGGAAGCCTCCCTGACCAGTTTTCTTCTCGTCTTTTCATCAATTTTGGAGGGACTTCCAGTTCTTGGTAATGTCTCTGTTGTGCCATATTTTCTCCACTTGATGATGACTGTCTTCACTGTGTTCCATGGTATATCTAATGCTTTGGAAATTCTTTTGTACCCTTCTCCTGACTGATATC
>JACXGI010012327.1:0-23001 GCA_016801175.1 Esox masquinongy | reverse complement strand
TCTTATAACTGGGGATGTGGCTGTGTTCAGAATTAACCAATCACATTCAAACTCATGTTAAATAGAAGTCATTACACACCTGCCATCATTTAAAGTGACTCTGATTAATCACAAATAAAGTTCAGCTGTTCTAGTAGGATTTTCCTGACATTTTCTTAGTTGCATCTCAGAGCAAAGCCATGGTCCGCAGAGAGCTTCCGAAGCATCAGAGGGATCTCATTGTTGAAAGATATCAGTCAGGAGAAGGGTACAAAAGAATTTACAAAGCATTAGATATACCATGGAACACAGTGAAGACAGTCATCATCAAGTGGAGAAAATATGCCACAACAGAGACATTACCAAGAACTGGACGTCCCTCCAAAATTGATGAAAAGACGAGAAGAAAACTGGTCAGGGAGGCTTCCAAGAGGCCTACAGCAACTTTAAAGGAACTGCAGGAATTTCTGGCAAGTACTGGCTGTGTGCTACATGTGACAACAATCTCCCGTATTCTTCATATGAATGGGCTATGGCGTAGGGTGGCAAGACAGAAGCCTTTTCTTACAAAGAAAAACATCCAAGCCTGGCTGAAGTTTGCATAAACAAACATCAAGTCCCCCAAAAGCACATGGGAAAATGTGTTATGGTCTGATTAAACCAAAGTTGAACTTTTTGGCCATAATTCCAAAGGTATGTTTGGCGCAAAAACAACACTGCACATCACCCAAAGAACACCATACCCACAGTGAAGTGGTGGTGGCAGCATCATGCTTTGGGGCTGTTTTTATTCAGCTAGAACTGGGGCCTTAGTCAGGGTGGAGGGAATTATGAAGTTTCAAATACCAGGCAATTTTGGCACAAAACCTTCAGGTGTCCGTTAGAAAGCTGAAGATGAAGAGGAAGTTCACCTTTCAGCACGACAACGACCAAAAGCACACATCCAAACCCACAAAAGCATGGCTTCACCAGAAGAAGATTAACATTTTGGAATGTCCCAGCCAGAGCCCAGACCTGAATCCAATTGAACATCTGTGGGGTGATCTGAAGAGGGCTGTGCACAGGAGATGTCCTCGCAATCTGACAGATTTGGAGCGCTTTTGCAAAGAAGAGGGGGCAAATATTGCCATGTCAAGATGTGCCATGCTAATAGACTCCTACCCAAAAAGACTGAGTGCTGTAATAATATCAAAAGGTGCTTCAACAAAGTATTAGTTTAAGGGTGTGCACACTTATGCAACCAGGTTATTGTGAGTTTTTTATTTTTCCCCCTCAAAGATTTCAGTTTGTTTTTCAATTGAATTGTTCACATTATAGGTCACATTAAAGGTGGAAAAAGTTCTGACATGATTTATCTTTCTCTCATTCTTTTACATCACAAGAACCTGGCATTTTAACAGGGGTGTGTAGACTTTTTATATCCACTGTGGGCGTACAGAGGCCATCAGTCTTGTGTTCCAATGGCACGTTGTGTTTGCTAATCCAAGTTTATCATTTTAAAAGGCAAAATGATCTTGGCAAAACCCTTTTGAAATTATGTTAGCATAACTGAGAACTGTTGTGCTGATTAAAAGAATAAAACTGGCCTTCCTTAGACTAGTTGAGTATCTAGAGCATCAGCAATTGTGGGTTCGATTACAGGCTAAATATATCCAGAAACAAAGTACTTTCTTCTGAAACTCTTCAGTCTATACTTGTTCTGAGAAATTAAGGCTATTCCATTTGAGAAATGGCCAAGAAACTGAAGTGAAGTACTACTCCCTTCACAGAGCAGCGTAAACTGGCACTAACCAGAATAGAAAGAGGAGTGGGAGGCCCCGGTGCACAACTGAGCAAGAGGATGAATACATTAGAGTGTCTAGATTGAGAAACAGATGCCTCACAGGTCCTCAAATGGCAGCTTCATTAAATAGTACCCACAAAACACAAGTCTCAACGTCAACACTGAAAAGGTGACTCCGGGATGCTGGCCTTCTATTAAATAGTACGCACAAAACATCAGTCTCAACGTCAAGACTGAAAGGTGACTCCGGGATGCTGGCCTTCTTGGCAGAGCTGCAAAGAAAAAGCCATACCTCAGACTGGTCAACAAAAACAAAATATTAAGATGTCAATGTCAACTTTATTTATATAGTACATTTAAAACAACCATGGTTGACCAAAGTGCTGAACAGGCTAAAATATCAAATGCATGAATAAGTAAGTACAAAGTTAGTAACTAAAATAGAATGAAATAGTAAATAGAAAGAAAGAAAAAAACAGCAGCACGGTAAAAGACATCTGATGCCAAGGTCAGCTGGGATTAAAAGCCAGAGCGAAAAGGTGTGTCTTTAGCAGCGACTTAAAAGTTTGTAGAGTCTGCACTGCTCTAATGTGCAGAGGTAAGCTATTCCAGAGGAAGGGGGCACCCACTGCAAAGGCTCGATCCCATCTATTTTTATGCCTGGATCTTGAGACATCCAAGAGCATCTGGTTAGTCGACCTCAGTGCTCTAACTGGAGAATGGTAGTTTATGAGTTCAGCCAGATAAGGTGGCGCAAGATGGACCAAAGACAGACACTGGACAGAGGAAGATTGGAAATAATGGACAGATTAATCTAAGTTTGAGGTGTTCGGATCACAAAGAAGAACATTCATGAGACACAGACCAAATGAAAAGATGCTGGAAGAGTGCTTGACGCCATCTGTCAACAATGGTGGAGGCAATGTGATGGTGTGGGGGTGCTGTGGTGGTGGTACAGTGGGAGATATGTACAGGGATCTTGAAGAAGGAAGGCTATCACTCCATTTTGCAATGCCATGCCATACCCTGTGGATGGTACTTGATTGGAGCCAATTTCCTCCTACAACAGGACAGTGACCCAAAGGAAAGCTCCAAACTATGGAATAACTAGTCAGCTGGTATGCTGTCTATAATGGAGTGGCCGGCACAGTGACCGGATCTCAACCCTATTGAGCTGTTGTAAGAGCAGCTTGACTGTATGGTACGTAAGTGTATACATGAGCACAACTGTGTATATATATATATAGGGATATTGAATTGTTCGGGATACAAAGAAAAACCCACAGGTAACCTCAGGAGAAATACATGTTGCTCTGGAAAAAGACAGTGTGGTTGTTTCAAGGAGCACAATACGACGATACTTGAACAAAAATGAGCTGCATGGTCAAGTTGCCAGAAAGAAGCCTTTACTGCGCCAATGCCACAAAAAAGCCTGGTTACAATATGCCCGACAACACCTTGACACGCCTCACAGCTGTAATTTGGAGTGACGAGACCAAAATAGAGCTTTATGGTCACAACCATATGTGCTATGTTTGGAGAGGGGTCAAGAAGGCCTATTGTGAACAGAATACCATCCCCACTGTGAAGCATGGTGGTGGCTCACTGATGTTTTGGGAGTGTGTGAGCTCTAAAGGAATGGGGAATCTTGTGAAAATTGATGGTAAGATGAATGCAGCATGTTATCAGAAAATACTGGCAGACAATTTGCATTCTTCTGCACGAAAGCTGCGCATGGGACAATCTTGGACTTTCCAGCAAGACAGTGACCCTAAGCACAAGGCCAAGTTGACCCTCCAGTGGTTACAGCAGAAAAAGGTGAAGGTTCTGGATTGGCAATCACAGTATCCTGACCTTAATATCATCGAGCCACTCTGGGGAGATCTCAAACATGCAGTTCATGCAAGACGACCAAAGAATTTGCATGACCTGGGGGCATATTGCCAAGACGAATGGGCAGCTATACCACCTGCAAGAAATCGGGGCCTCATAGACAACTATTACGAAAGACTGCACACTGTCATTGATGCTAAAGGGGGCAATACACAGTATTAAGAACTAAGGGTATACAGACTTTTTTTTCTTTGTTGCCATGTTTTGTTTTATGATTGTGCCACTCTGTTATGACCTACAGTTGAATGTGAATCCCATAAGAAATAAAACACTTATCTTGCCTGCTCACTCATGTTTTCTTTACATATGGTACACATATTACCCATTCTCCAAGGGTATGCAAACTTTTGAGCACAGCCGTATATATCGAGAGTGAGAATGGCAATGGAGAAAAAGAGAGGTTGGGTAAGAGTGGAGTTAGGTGGATACAAGCCTGTGTTGATGAATGCTGTAGTTCTGCTATAGCAGCTAGTCACGTTGTCCTCCTTTATGTTGTGTGGCTGTGTACTTTGGAGGGAGGGGATGACGGTGGCTGGATTAACAACTCTGGCTGAGCTCTGACTCAGTACCTCGTCCTGTTTTCATTCGGTGTAGGAGATACAGGATCAGTGGTGCTTTTTAAATTGTGATTATATGCAGGTGGAGCTGATCCTAAACCAGCTGTCCTAGTGAAGCCCTGGCCACATACAGTAGAGATGGTGCATCTGTTCTCATTTGTATTTAAAAAAAAAAGAAGAAGAATTAATTACACGCCTTATTTCTGCCTGATGTTGTGTGTTTTAAAGAGGAAAGACTTTTAACCATTTTTGAATCTGTCTATAAGTTTAGGGCAGGGTTCGAATTACGGGGGAGATTGGGGGGGTTTGACTAATTAAGACTTGGACCCCCCCCCCAAAAGAGGTAAAAACAACAGGTCGGGGGGGTCGACACATGCCCGGAGAAAAAGGTGACCCCCCCCCAACGATTGTCATTGTATAATTCGCTTTCAGGTTTAGGGTGAAAAACGTATTGACAGTGGACATGGGCGCCGTATGGGGGGGAAAGTTAGGACGATTCTAAGGGCCCTAAAAAATATTAGAACACCCCCCCCCACACACACACACACACTTTCACACACATGAAATGGTTCGGTCCTGTCTCAAAACCAGGCGTGAACGGTACTTGCTAGCAGTGAATTGCGAGTGAGTGCCAGTGGAGCATCAAGGATGTCTCAGCTTACTAAAGAAAAAGCTTGTTTCCTAAATCGAAACGAAAGAAAGGATAGAAGGGAGAAAAGAAAGTGCGACAGTATATTACCCAATTTTTTGAAAGGAAGGTGGGTGTTGTCCGTGAGTGGTGGAAATTCACCTGTTAGCTTATTCCATAGTGAAATAGGCTACTTTTGCACACCAAACGTTAGTTACTTAATGTCTTCACAGAAAATTCAGTGTTCACATTTCTTTCGTCTTTTAGCCGACATTTAATCAATGCAGACAAACCTATAGCAAGCTATTGATACTAAATCAGTTGTCCCTGCCCCCGCCTGGTGCCAGGCCTAACATATGCAGCTTCAGGCTCAGCAGCCCTGTCTGTCCATCCCCATACCCCTGAACCAGCCCCACTTCCCAACTGAAAGAGGTGAGCAGCATTGTGCTGAATGTCATGTCACTTGGCATGATTGCATGGGGTCTGTGGGATTTTTAAACAATTATTATGAAAAAAAAGAAAAATAATTTTCAATAAGAATTCAAACATTCTATATATGATAATGTTAATTTATTTAATTGAAGAGGTTAATGTATATTTAAGTTATATTCATTTTAAGCTATTCATTAATGTTGAGATTTTTCCAGTCAAGATTTGTACCATTAAAAACATTTAGACTGTTATTAAAGATGGTTTTTAGCATATTTCTTATAGAGGGTATCAGTCTTCCATCAAATAGTGAATTCCACTTATGAGAGCTGTATAAGTGGACAGTGCCTTTGGCTTTGGTGGTAGCGCGGTGGCAACAGCTTCTTGACTCGTGCGCATGCTAACATAAAGAAAAGACTTCCACAGGACTCCATGTAGTAGAATAATAAAATGTATTGTGTTTATTTCTGTTCGCTTCACAGTTAACAGAGTTTGTTAAATAAATCTTCTTAGACAAAGTAAAGTAATTCCTACATATAACTCATGCAATTATGGTAAGAAAACTGTGTTGCTCTACCGTCCAAAACCCCGGACACCCACTTTTGATATATTTTCAGGGGTCCCAAAATCCCTGGTGGCGCCTCTGACAGTGGATAACAATGGACCTTTTGTTTGTGTGAGATGTACGAGTTGAGTTTGTGATGGATATATATATATATATATATATATATAAATATTGAATCATGTAGTACATTTTACATTCATTTAATCAGTCTGGATGGTCTCTTGGAATCCAAATAAGTGGCATTTAAATGGTGAGAGACAATATACAGTATATTTTGTATATATTGGTATTTGGTCTGTTTTTATGTGGAACGGCTTTGCTGTGTAACACCATACAGTGTGTGTATATGTTTGTGTGTGTGTTGTTAGGTTAGGCATCCATCTCTAGATAGCCATTGTCGTTACTCACCTCAACAGTGAGTCTCTTGCTTTCTGAGCCTCTGTGCAGAGATAAGGCATTGGATCCGTCTCGCACAACGGTTTGATCAATCTAGAGATTTACAGCCAGTACTGCAGCAAACTGATTAAGCATTAAAGCAGTAAATTCAACTTTTCCTCTTCGAGCCCACAGCGATGCGAAAACCTCTCCTAACTCAAATGCTCTCCTACACTTCTAAAATCTTCACTTTTAAGCTTTAACATTCACTTGAGCCTATGGCCAGTGTTCTCTAATACAGCTTGAACTTGACTCTGGGTTTCATTAGTTTTTCATGTCTCTACTGTTTGGCTGTGGGAATAAAAACAACAATTCTCATTTGCATCCCCCTGTCAGTTCTGATCTGTCAGCTTCTCTGGGTGGTAGCGTAAAGATTTCCCAATGGCAAGCATGCGTAACTGAGATTTCACCGATGCGTGTGGAATATTGGATGTTCATCCCATTCTTGACAGACAGGGCCTGTTGTTTGTGTCTTCTGTTCCCTCAGACACTCCTCAAAAGACTTCCCCTCTCCCTTAACTGTGATTGAAGTCTTTCTCTCGTTGTCTTCTCCGGTAAAGTCTGGTCAATTCTTTCAGTGGACTGAACAATGAATGAATGGAGTAAGCAGGTGATCTTCAACTCAGCTACAAGAGGAAATGAATCAAGGTCCATTCATAAGCTGCTGGTGTCCTCCAGAGCCATGATCACACACAATCGAGACACTCACTTCTTCCGCGGAGTCGAGAAGAGCGTGCTTGAGCAAATATTATGGCTTGCTCAGCATACTGCTGGAACAGAAGTGGGGAAAAACTGTTTAATTATGCTATGTAGTGCTAGCATACCTGACGGGGTTTGAAAGTAGATGCCTTCCATTTCGGAGTCTGTAACTGGAGATGTGAAGAACTCCCTGGGGAATATGATGAATCCAGCACAAAGAGTTGACCCTACTTCCTGGAGGTGGAGGCTGTGGGGATGAAGAATGGAGAACGAGGGGTTAGGAGGGTCTAATGGCAACACGTCTGACCTTATGACCTAGATTGTTGGAAAGGAAGAACTCAAAGAACCTTGCATGAGTCCCAGTCAAAAGGAATAAAAGCCCAAAGCTTGGATATCCGACATGTGGTTCAAATTCTCCCATCAGATGGTATTCCATTCAGCCACAATGACCTTGTTATCACAGCATATATATATATATATATATATATATATATATATATATATATATATATATATATATGGTCACTTAGAAATGTCCTTGTTTTTTAAAGAAATGCAAATTGTTTGTCCATTTAAATAACATTAAATTGATCAGAAATACAGTGTAGACATTGCTAATGTTGTACATGACAATTGTAGCTGGAAACAGCTGATTTTTTTATGGAATATCTACATAGGTGTACAGAGGCCCATTATCAGCAACCATCAGCCCTGTGTTCCAATGGCACACTGTGTTTGCTGATCCAGGTTTATCATTTTAAAAGGATAACTTATCATTACAAAAGCCTTTTGCAATTATGTTAGCACAGCTGAAAGCTGTTGTGCTGATTAAAGAAGCAGTTAAACTAGCTTTCTTTAGACCAGTTGAGTATCTGGAGCATCAAATATTGTGGGAAACAAAAAACTTCCTTCTTAAACTCATCAGTCAATCAGAAATTTAAACTATTCCGTTCAAAGAATTGCCAAAAAACTGAAGATCTCATACATTGTTGTGTAACACTCCCTTCACAGAACAGCGCAAACTGTCTCTGACCAGAATAAAAAGAGGAATGGGAGGCCCCTGTGCACAGCTGAACAAGAGGGCAAATACATTAGTGTCCAGTTTGAGAAACAGGTGACTCACGGGCAATATTTCCTATTCAAACTAATTTCATATACCTTTTCATGGAAAACAAGGACAGTTCTTAGTCACCCCAAACTTTTGCAGGGTAGTGTATATGTATAACATACACTACCCATCATATACAGCTCTGGAAAAAATTAAGAGACCACTGCACCTTTTTCTTTCCTTCCCAAAAAAGCCGAAAAGGAAGGTTTTGAGTGAGGAACAGAAGCGTTCAATTTGCAGTGGTCTCTTAATTTTGAAATCTTTCTTGGTCTACCTGACCTCGGTTTGGTATCAAGAGATCCCTGAAGTTTCCACTTAATAAGAGATTGTACAGTACTGACTGGCATTTGCAAGGCTTTGGATATCTTTTTATATCCTTTTCCATCTTTATAAAGTTCCATTACCTTGTTACGCAGGTCTTTTGACAGTTCTTTTCTGCTCCCCGTGGCTCAGTACCTAGCCTGCTCAGTGCATCCATGTGGGAGTTAACAAACTTATTGACTATTTATACACAGACACTAACTCCAATTTGAAAAGCCAAAGGTGTGGGAAATTCACCTTTAATTGCCATTTTCACCTGTGTGTGTCACCTTGTGTGTCTGTAACAAGGCCAAACATTCAAGGGTATGTAAACTGATCAGGGCCATTTGGGTGATTTCATTTATCATTATGATTTAAAAAGGAGCCAATCAACTATGTGATAATAAATGGCTTCATATGATCACTGTCCTTAAATAAAAGAGTTTTTTTTGCATGATCAGACATATTTTCATAATCATTGCCACAATTTCACAATTTCTACCAGGGTATGCAAACTTATGAGCACAACTTTATGTCTCCACCTCTCACACTCTCTTAAATGTCTTGCAGCTGAAACCAGTATTTACTCATTTGGAGACTTGCAGAGCTGCTAATCTAATGCAGTTGGCGAAGTGAGATCATTACTTCTGCTTAGGCAGACATCTGAGGAGGCCTGAAACTGGGCTGAACACCTCTGATCCCCCCCCCCGCCCCCCGCGTGTTCACCATCTCCACAGCTGACAGCTACAGAAAGACCGGATCAAAAAGACCTTAACTTCGCCAGAACGCTTCTTTCCTGATTTGCTGGTCCCATTTTAACAGCTCATTTCCCCTTTAAAGCACCTGAACCCCCCCCCCCTCTTTTTTTATCACAGTCAATTTATGTTATCTTCCGTCGTTCAGATAGTCACTATCACCAAAGCTATGGATAAAACATCAGTTAGAAGTTAGTTGTTGGGAGACTGCCCTGGGTTCTGTGATGCCTCTCATTCCCTCTCCCCTTTGTAGTCCATCAGTCATGAGACACCGGTGGCCTATAGGGGGAGCCCCAACATCACGTTCCACCATGGTAACTTCTCATTCCCTCTTTCTGTCCCAGTGACTTGTCAGGCTACTGTTGTCCTCCGCCCACCACACACACACACACACACACACACTCACACACACTCACACACACTCACACACTAACAATGGGAACCGTGAATCAACATCGGCGGATGAAAATAGACGTTGATCAAGCTGAATGGATTTCTTGCCCATGTTGTACAGTAACGCAGACAATCCGTGACATAGGTAACGACGCGTGACACCCACACTTGTCCCTGCACAAAAGCCCCTTTGGTTAACAATAGATAGCGCCCAGTCAATCAAAATGCAACCGGGCGGGCCGTCTCTACGCTAAATAAAAAGGCGTGTCATTCTTTGAAAATGCAGAGGGGGCTGGGGACTCCCAACGAGTGGGCGTAGACTAAATCTACAGTTCTTTGGATTATCATTGGTCACGGCCTCAGCCTATGAGAAACTGCTTAATTACGCTCTACTGGAAAGAACGTTTCTATTTCCTAAACAACTTATTATTGTCCCTGAACCGTTTCGGCCTTATGTGTTGTAAATTAATTGACATTCGGTGAAAGAGATCTGATGTCTTAAAAGACAATAAGATTACTGTGACTGAACTCGGTTACAAGGCCACAAAGTGTGGACCTCCCGAGAGCATGGTGGAGCCGGCAGTACTTGACAGCTGTGAGAGGAGACAAAGGTGTTTATATTATTATTATTACAGTTTTCTTTGGTACTAAGTATGTGGTCATTTTTTTCAGAACTCTTAATACAACAGATAGTCAAAAATACTTTTTCAAAACTCTACACACACTTTACTGAGTACCAGGTGGGCATGGGCCCGATCTGGGCATGGGCCCGGTCTGAAAGGAGGGCAAGTGGCCCATCAGAGAGGACGGCAGGGGGCCCATCAGGAGGGCAGGGGTCCCATCATAGATGCGGACCGGTGCCCGATCAGAGAGGAGGGTCAAAAAGGAGACACTAGGCTCCGTCAGAAAGGTGGCCATCCAAGAGGGGAAGACAGAGGGGCAGAGAACTGTTATGTCCGATGAAGTCTGGGCAACAGTTTACCATGCGCTCAATAATGGCCTTAGCATCGCACAGGCTGTCAAATAAGATAACTTGCATTCGAGAAGATCAACTGTCGCCTATGAGTCTGCCAGATATGCACCAGGCTTCAACATCTAATCACAAGGTAATGCATCAAATCACATGGTAATGCATCAAATCACATGGTAATACTTTATGGTGGATTGACAATGTGCTCATTTCAACACTCAGAATTGACAGAAGGCTTACTGCTGGTGACTGGGGTTGTATGCTGACCAACCAGCGGGAGTGGTCAGTGGCAGAAGTGGTGAGGGCCTGTAATGACAAGCCTTTGTTGACAACAATGATAACGGTGCTAATTTAGCCTCTTTCAGCCTACAAACGATCAACCACGTTTTGAGGCACCGGGTTTCTATTAAACATAATTACCTGAAGAATTTCCAGAGAAACAGAGGCCGGGTGAAACAACTACGGGTTGTTCAGAATACACTGTAAGACTACTGTTACTATGTTCATATACAACAGAATACACTGTAAGACTACTTTTACTATGTTCATATACAACAGAATACACTGTAAGACTACTTTTACTATGTTTATATACAACAGAATACACTGTAAGACTACTTTTACTATGTTCATATACAACACTACATACTGTAAGACTACTTTTACTATGTTCATATACAACAGAATACACTGTAAGACTACTTTTACTATGTTCATATACAACAGAATACACTGTAAGACTACTTTTACAATGTTCACATACAACACTACATACTGTAAGACTACTTTTACTACATTCATATACAACACTACATAGTGTAAGACTACTTTTACTATGTTCATATACAACACTACATACTGTAAGACTACTTTTACTATGTTCATATACAACAGAATACACTGTAAGACTACTTTTACAATGTTCACATACAACACTACATACTGTAAGACTACTTTTACTACATTCATATACAACACTACATAGTGTAAGACTACTTTTACTATTTTCATATACAACAGAATACACTGTAAGACTACTTTTACTATATTCATATACAACACTACATACTGTAAGACTACTGTTACTATGTTCATATACAACACTACATACTGTAAAACTACTGTTAATATGCTCAGATACAACACTACATACTGTAATACTACTGTTAATATGCTCAGATACAACACTATATACTGTAAGATTACTGTTACTGCGTTCAGATACTGTACAACACTATATACTGTTCATATACTGAACAACTATATACTGTTCAGATACTGAACAACTATATACTGTTCAGATACTGAACAGCACAAGATTACTGTTACTGTGTACAGATACAACACTATATAATGTAAGATTACTGTTACTGTGTTCAGATCCAACACTATATACGACAGACTACGGTTAATATGTTCAGATCCAACATTATACGCTGTAAGACTATGGTTACTGCTCGTTGCCCATTCTTTTTGATACAGTAGCCTTGTTTTGCTGAAAATATCTACTGTAACCTCTATCTGTTTTAGAGGGCGATAGAGCTTGATGCCGCTGTGAACCATCACAAGTTATTCTTTGTTGATGAAGTAGGCTTCAACCTGGCCAAAAACCCGGCGCTGTGGGCGCAATATCATTGGCCAACGAGCAACCCTCCTAGTGCCTGGGCAACCAGGGGGGAAACATCTCGATGTGTGCAGCCACATCCGAAGGTCGATTGGTTGGACTTAGGCCCTTTTTGAGGTCCTACAACGCTGCACAGCTCATTGAGTATCCCAGTAACACTGAGCCAGTGTGTCAAGGTGAGGGGGTTAACTATGTCATTGTGTGGAACAATGTTAGGTTCCACCGTTCTGAAGTGGTTCCAGAATGGTTTTGGGCCAATCGCCGACTCCGCGCTCTATACCTGCCCCCACACTCTTCTTTTCTCAACCTTACTGAGGAAATCTTTTCAGCATGGAGCTGGAAGTTTTTTTTTTTAATTTATTTGTTACAGTATTTGTAACATTTGCGTAGACAGAAAACCTATGTTGCAACTATGTTATGTTAAATGTAATGTCTTTGCATCAACGATCATAGAAAATGCCTTGATTGATCACTCTTTTGATTATTGGATAGAATTTGTGGAAATTATTTTACTCAATTGTGTTGGGTAGTGTGAAGTATGTGTTCTTCCTCTATGTGAAAACAGATGATCTGTTTAGACCTGGGACACCAGGTGGGCGCTATTAATGATGAGGTTGAACAGAAAAGCAGCAGGCTTCAGACGTCCTGGGGTAGCATTTAAATAGATCAGCAGTGTTGCAGGTTGCCTTCTGCACTTAAAACTGTCATTCTGAAACACTTCTTGCATGGTTTGCTAATGGATTACAGTTTTTTCCTCAATTGCTTGAGCACTTGTCCATGCAGAATTAACATTTGTAAAACAGTTCCACAGGTCCAAGTTATTCCAATCAATCACTAGACAACATTATTCCAATCCATCACTAGATAACTGCCCAATAAATACTAATATTAGCAATCATTAAACCCAGCATGGATAACCCTCTTTAAAATTTATGTGCAATTTTTGATACCGTTATTGTATTTTTTACCATAAAAGGCAAGTAAACACATTATCAATATCACAGCAGGGGCAATTTTATTCTCATTAAATGATTTTGCTGAAGATGACCAGGCAAAATGTCACTGAATAGCATGAATGCCTGGATACCAAAGGCTTTAGGGGGTTTCTTAAAAAGGTTTCTTACTGTTTTCAATTTTGTCCTTTACAAACACTTTATACCATATGCAGAGAATAAAATATGACAAGCTAATAAATAACCGCAAAACAAAGCAATTTCGAAAATATATTGTAACTTAGCTATTGTCATTTTTTAATATGCCTACTATTGATGCCACCGTTGATCTGCTGAAACTGGGCAGGACACGCTGCCCAGCCCCTCTCATGGAAAGGAGATTATTGACATCATGGTCACTAACTGGCAAAAAAATTGTCTGTAAAACTAGAGTTCCTTGTTTTCCAATTCTCCACCCCCATGCATTTGAACCACTCTTCCCTTACCCTCGCTTGGCTTATTCTTGCAAAAAGCAACTCATAGGTGACCTCTTTTAAGAGTGAATAAGATTGCTGCCTGAACAAGTGTGCAGAGAAGATTTGTTGAAGAGTTTGACATTCGAGGGCATCATTAGCAAAGCAGGGCAACAAAACGTTAATCTGTTAACCATTAATTAATTAAGTTAACATTTTAGTTAATGATTTAACCTTAAAGTTAACTGTGAAAATCATTATCGGACTAATTAATTCTGCTACATTTAACTTCCGTTAACTCAAGTCCGCTAACCCAAAGACTTCATAAATATACTTTTAAAACCCTCTAAAGCAGGGGTGGGCAATATTTTTCACTGGGGGGCCACACTGAAAATACCAGAGTGCATCGTGGGTCAGATTACTTTTTCAACCAACATGCCTAAAAAACACACAACATAGCTAACTCTGTTAACTTGCATATTATATTTATGCATATTTATTTTCCATGAAACACCGTTTTCATAATAAAACTGAATTTACTTTAACAATGTTTTTTTTTATTATTTTCTGTTAACAACTGTTATTAACTGTTATAACAACAACTGTTGTTATTAAAAAATCCCTTTTTAGGGTTATTACTCAACAGAAATGTTGCAACACATATATTTGCCTTAAAACTTAACTTTCAACTCAACAGAGTAAGTTTATTACATAAGGTATAGTGTATAACAGTTATATAGGTATAATAGTTATTAGGGCAGACATAAGTCTATGAAATCACTTCTGAAGATCACTCAAAGCAAATGTTGGTATAATTGCTGTCGTCTAACTTCATACAGTATGTTTTTGGACTACGTGCTTTTAACGACAGCTATTCCAGCAGCCCAGACCCAAGAAATCAACTTTTAGGGCTACTCACTCAATATGAACAGGAGAGCCACGTATGGATGTTGACAAGTGAGGTGAAGTCAGGAGTCATTTCTGTTGAAGCAGTGTGCGGTACTGTTGAAGCAGTGTGCGGTTCTGTTGAAGCAGTGTGTGGTTCTGTTGAAGCAGTGTGCGGTACTGCGGCAAGATATTCATCAGTGAGGCTGCATCTGCGCTTGGACTTGTTGAATTGTAGCATCGGGTGACAGTTTTTGTGTTTCTCCGCATGCTCGCTCTAGAAGTGCCTCTGCAAATTTTACTCTTCAAAAACTGCGACGTTAGCTTAACATATTATGCAAGTTGCTTTACATGTGACATCTACAAATAAATATTTTTGTGTCAATTCTTTTTTAAATACCCTGCTTTCGTTATCAACTTTTCTTAGGCTCATTTCCAGAGATCGCTAGCCATCAATTGCTTATAGTACGTACAAATGATAACTTCCGCGCCTGGATGGTGGTGCTGGTCCCTACGTATCATAGTACCGCAAATACCTTGTTTCAACTTAAAGGTATTTTATACAGACAGTATGATACTGCTGTACTTATTACTGGGAGTGCCACGGGACTTTTAATTTGAAAATAAATATATATGCAGCAGTAAATAAACTAACGTAATCTGCTGACCTCGTCAGGTATTTTTTATTTTGTATTATTTTAAAAGTTTTCGATGTATCGTGGGCCGGACAGGATTACTCAACGGGCCGGAACCGGCCCGGGGGCCTTATCTTGCCCAGGTCTGCTCTAGAGTCTAAGCCAATTTTTGCTGCAGTCCGGAGCGGGGAATGAGAACAAATCCAATTCTTGCTGTGCTGAATATCTAGTGAGGGGTGTGTGTGTGTGGGGGGGGGGGGGCTAAACCCCGAATGTATTATGACGCCTCTTAGTATGCGAGAACATTAGTATGTCTCAACCCATAGTACCCTGAAAATAGCATGCCAAATATTCCCGGATGGTCTACAATTTCTGGGGGATTTTCGAAGTATGTGCCCATGCATGCTATTTGGGGTAATACAGACCACAACCCCTTGCGCTGAGTAAAAGAGGAGGGGTTTCCACGATTCTCTCGTCTTTTCACCGGACTAAAAAGTCAGTTATCGTCATCTATATTGATAGGCCAGTTATTGTATCAATGTCATTCACAAATGAAAATAAAACTAAAGTTATGCCATGAAATGAAATAGTTTTGTCAGTGTAAATCTCTTCTTCAGTCTCGCTAGCAATTTCTCAATTCTTATGATTATTCCTAGTACGTTACTAGTGGGCCTGCTGGTTAATAAGCAATTAAAATGGCCAGTGGCAAAAGCCATACAGTTTTTAGATACTTGTGGTGGAAGTAAACTTCATAAGAAACGTCAGTCCGTTTAACACAATGCTTAATGGTGTCTAGCTAAATATTCAAATTTGGTGTGATTTTTCTTATTAACTTTACTTCCACCACAAGCATCTATAAACTGTATGGCTCAGTCCCAATACTGGCATACTAGCTTACTATCTACTAAACAGTAGGTACTTTACCATCATCTGCGAAGTACGTACTTGTAGTGCGTAGTATGTAGTATGCGATTTGAGATTCAACCCTCCTGTTACTTGCAAGCAGCTATTTGTGTGTTGTGAATATCATCTGTGTTTGGCCAACAAAGAATGTCTCTCTAGTATCTGTGAAATTGATTGGCTATTCGTTGTTATGCAGGGACGATATCTTCTAAAAATGGAGTAACTTCAACGTCACTTTACGTTGCCTCGCTTTGATGGAAATGGACGAATGTAATGTCCATAGATAAGGTAATGTCATTTGACTTAGTCAGGAAGTCAGGTATCCAATGGAAAAAAAAACCCCTGCAAACTTCTAGCATGTACAGTTCAAAAATGTGTCAAATAAATTATAAAAATGATTATTAATTTTATTTTTCGCACTTTGTTAGATGCTTTAAGGTGTTTTTATAGCAAAAAACATTTTGTCTACTCCCTGTAAAGCAAAGTTAGAAATTATAATTGTGTCAGAAAGATAATTATTTTGGGGGAGTATTTCACAGCACTTATTGAATTTGCCTGACAGATAAAAAAAATACTAGCTGTTACTGGTGTTTTAGGCAAACTAATCAGATCATCCACAGTACGTTATCTTTCTGGGCGTACAGTTAGGAAATATGGTAAATGTGGATATTTATCAAGTCTGATGAGGATTCTTGTAGAACACAAGTGTCGGAAACAGCCTTCACTTGAGTCTTCAAATTCCGTTTCCACTCTGTGTGGCCCCGGTTAGCCGATGTCTCAGGTCTTGGCACCACAGAACTCACCACACGAAGTCCAGAATTGTAACTTGTTGTACTAACTGCAAGTCCTGTCTCACAGCACTGCTACTCCCCTCACGCTTCAGGGCTACTCCTCTCAAAAGATCAGGAGCGGGCAACCAAGTGAAACAAAAAACTGCTTCTGTGTCCAGAGGTCTCTTTCGTACAAAGACATTATGTAGCTGTATGCAGTGACTCAAAAAGCGCAAGATATATGCCACAAAATGTCCAAAACTGTTTATAAGAAAATCTATTATAAAACAGTTATAGTACATATATATATATATATATATATTAGAGGAGCTCTATGGCACCATAGCAACTATAGAACTATAGCACTTGCTATGCTGACCTCCACGGTGCTGCAGGGCAAATACATCTCATCCAGGCGTGCTGTCTGAATAAACACAGGAAGCTAGAAGGTTTCACTGGAACTGCCTTCCAGGGTATTCTGAAACTCATAGTAAAGCAGAGTGGGGCAAACCCAAAATGGCTGCTCACTTTCAACATTTGACCCGGTCAGCATACCCACCCCCCATGGACCATGTGTAGTACTGGCCGTAACATAAAAAGTCAAAGCCACAACACGCTGTTTGTTGTTGTGATGTACAGTGTGAGGGAAATGGTATTGTCCTGAGATGCAGCATGTTATAGATCAGATGTAATGTCATGTTGGGTGACTTAACATGCTATATGCTGTCTCAGAGTACATTTGTGAGGTTAGAGATGCAGCACTTGACTGAGAAAGGGAGGGTGTCTTTGGCAACCTATAAACCTTTACCGCCACCGACACATGCGTGCGTGTGCACACCCACCCACACACGAGTGCACAAACTCGCACACACACATTTGAAAATCTACCAGCTGCAGGTTTATATTTTGATGCTTGTTTAGATAAGGACAGCTTATCCATTTCTGCATTTGCACAACACAATATAGAATTTTGACCAATGAAATCAGCTCTGAAAAATATGTTATGTGAAAATATCTTGTGTGATTCGTCAATATACCATTACCAATACAAATGATAATAATTAAATGAGGTAGTTGGATTGTCTTGCCCAAACTTCTCACCTAAACATTTTTAATCAGCAAACCTCTTCAAGGCAATGTGCAAATGCTAAGTACAGTAGATTGTTCAGAGTGCAGCTTTCACTTTTACGTGTTCATCAGTTTAAAACAATCTTCTCACTTCCTAAGATTAAACTATTGTAATGACCGACTAAATATATTTTGTAGCCAATCTCAAGTTGTCAACGTAGCCTGTTACTGCCAGGACATGTTAACATGTATTCAAGCGTTTTCTTCATTCATAGAGTTGATTTATTTCAGGGACAAAAAAGAATGACAATGTAGTTTAGAAAATATAATGGTAAGACTTTCAATGATGGATAGCGTCATAACGAATAACAAACATAGCCCATTTGAACATACATTTCACCAACCGACATAATGGCAGGGTTTGGATTAGGGGCTTTGAGATTTAAAGTTCATAAACATTTTCAAGCGTTTTGAATGGAGCTAGTTTTGGAAGCCAAATAAGCCATCTCTTCTAGGTTAATGGAGCCCATCACTCCCCTCAGAGGCATGGAGGGGTGCCGTGTGCCAAGAGTTTCAAGTGGTAAAATAAACAGATCTATCTGCCCCTGACTGTGAGTCCATTCTGGTCACGGTTCTGGCGATATGAAGCATTCTTCATATCATAACACGTAGCCTAGGCTACGTCATACATCAAATATTATTTTTTTTACAGCCCACAGGAATTGTCACCGTGAGCCATGGTCTTCAGAAGACCACAGTCCCCATTTCCCAGTCCCTTTATATATGACCTGCCCCTGGCTAGAGCTGCCCCGCAAAAACATCACTTTTGGCCGGGGTTTTGGCCAGGAAGAAACAACTAACATCATTTTAATTACAGATTATATTACAATAATTTTCGTTTTTATGTGTTTGTGCAGGGTAGTAGCTTTGTTGATCCAGGATTTCATTCAATGTATTATTTGATTGGTGTAACTACATGAGTAACAAAGCACTTGAGACAACAATGTAATATTGTTTGTCACTTATTGGTTTCAAATAGATTGGTGAATTGATCAGTACATTCATAAGGTATATACAGTGCATGCTGTGGCTGAAAAGACACCATCTTCAGGACTGGTACTGATATGACTCTCATAGACATAATAAGATAATCATGATATGACTCTCATAGTCATAACATGATAATCATGATATGACTCTAAGTCTTGGCGCTTCCTGACAGTCTCGTAAGTTATATTTGACTGAGCTGCCCAAATCCTAATTGGGAATTTTGAAAACCTGTGGGTTGTCAATATACCCACAATTTCTACATAATTCTTGCTTATTTATCCGACCAGACCCAAGGCTACATCTGGTGGAGGGCTGAACCACAGACACACGGGCAGGAGTATGAATAGTAACACTATGTTGGATGACACTAGGGGTGTTTGATGAGCACACCTTATGGATAGTTGCACCCACATGGTTATTATATACACTACGCATGACCTCATTCAAACCAGGTGTGGAGCATCGGAGCACATTTGACTCAGTGATTACCATTACAGAGCTTGGTTTGATCAGTCAATCTCTTAAGGCTGCTTTGAAGTCCTGCGACCGGATCCAGGATACCAGGTGCTTCAAGTCAATGCCATCATTCTAACCCTAACCCCAACCCTAACCCTTACCCTAAACATAACCTTTTATCCTAACACAACCCTAAGCTTAACCCTAATACTAACCATAACCTTTTATCCTAACCCGTACCCTAACCATAAACTTTCATCCTAACCCAACCCTAACCCTTACCCTAAAACTCAGAATTGTCCTCACTTACCTGTACCCGCGCGAAGTATATACAACTTCCGTGGGGCTGTAAACATTGTCTCTCTTGTCCAGCCATGGCAGCGCCTGTAAATCAAAACAATGTCAAGAAGAATTATGAACATGTGCCACTTTACATGACACAGCTTGATATACTTTATGACAAAATCAAATGCATTATGATAATTCTGTGTCACTTTACTTTGAAAAGGTAAATACACTTTATGATTCTTTCAGAAAGTATCATGACTTTCAGAATCATATCCCAAAGAAGCTGTCTGAATGATCATATGTAGCTGCTACACTAAACCAAAATGTAAACAAGACATTAATTGACTGATCTTCTCTCGTAATATTAACTCAATAATATCATTGACATTTTTACAGATTATCTTCAAATTTGTGTTCAGTTCATTTACAAGATGCTTAATTGAATGGTTTGCCTTGAATGGTGGTGACACATTGAAGTATTGTGGGTTGTGACATGTTTATTCAGTAAATTAAAAACAAGTCTACATGTATCTGTCACGATGGTGTTATGACAATATTATAATAGGTAATGACAATTTATGTCAGCTGTTATTATTACGTTTTTACATGGTTGTCATAATATCGTTTTATGACGTTATCCGTTGTGACGGCTGCTCCGCGTGGCGCTGCGTGCTCTCTCCCTCTCCGGCGCTCCACCTCGCCGGTGTACTGACCGCCGGCTGGGGCAGATGGCAGCAGCGCGCCCAACACACCCTCACACCTGGTGTGAGTTGGCCATTATGATGTCTATTTAGGTTCCTCGCTTTCACCCGCTGGCTACCGTGTCTATGGCTGTTTGAGACGATGTGGTGCCGTGAGCTTTTTCTATAAGGTCAAGAAACGCAATTCTTCATGTCAGTGTTGTTTTGTTACTTTCGTTTTTGCCTTTCCTTTACGCACTCGTTACACTCGTACCTCACATCCGTCATATGAAGAAGTGTTACCAAAAATCATATCCCGTCCGAATCATCCGCTGGCCAAACTCATATTCTGAGGTAGTAATTACAGAAACAATGTATTTTAGTAACAACAGCCCCATGGAAATTATTGTAATATCATCTGTTACCGGTCTAAATAATGTTAGCTGTTTCTTTCTGAGGGCTTAACAGCAATATTTTTCGGGGCAGCTCTAGCCAGGGGCGGGTCATAAATAAAATGACTGGGAAAAGGGGACTGTGGTCTTCTGAAGAACATGGCTCAAATCAACAGCTCCTTTGTGTTGTGAAAAATAAAATATTTGATGTATGAAGTAGCCTAGGTTACGTGTTTTGTTATGAAGGATGCTTCATATCGCCAGAACTGTGACCAGAATGGACTCAGGGTCAGGGGCAGATAGATCTGTTTATTTTACCACTTGATGAGACTCTTGGCACACGACACACCTCCATGCCTCTGAGGGGAGTGATGGGCGTTTTCAGTGAGCCGGCCCTCAGGGATCCATTCACCTGGAAGAGACGGCTCATTTAGCTCCCAATGCTCATTCAAAATGCTGAAAAATCGTCTAAACGTCAGATCTCAAAGCCTCTAATCCTAACTGTGACATTATGTCATTTTTTTTTTTTTAACAGGCAAAATGTGCCAAATGAAAAGGACGCCTGGACAGTGGACACTGATGAGAGGCTGGTCAAGTTGATGCAGGCTTGTCTTGTCTCTGTCGGCTAGTCTGTCGGCCTTGTTGCTTATACGTACACTGTACCTGAAACACACACACAGGAACTTGACTGTCTAAACATTTAACCGGCCCGGGTAATTGGATAAAAATAATAATCTGGCCTTTCCAGCGTCTAATTGCCGCAGCTTGGCCGAACCTCCTAGCCATGCTAATAGAGAGCGTGGGCCCAAGCTCATTACACAGGGACTGGCTGCCGGTTTATCTATTATCCAGCCCATTTAAATGAAAGACATTTTTAAATGAGTTCCAATACAGCCATGTGAGTAAGCAGCGATGGCCAGAATGAAATTTCTCTCTATCCCTGTGTCCTGCACGTGCTCATTACGTTTCTGCGTGCTGGTCTCCACCTTTTCCCGCCGTGCTGTGGTCTCTGTCATTCGCACGCGCTCAGTGCACCACGTTCTTCTTCTCGAGAGTTCGGCACGCCTCGTGCGTGATGCAATCTCTCCTCGGCGCAGTCCGTGATGATTCCAGGGCCCTTTGAAGTTGGCGTTGAGAACACGGAACCGTTGTCCGGTTTGGGAGTTTATGAATCAGAGTGCGGCAAAGCCAAGAGAGGATTAATCAGTTGATGTGGTGTGCTTCTGTGTCTGGCACAGTAGCATGTAGTTAGGAGAGTGAGAGAGAGATTCCAAACAACACTAGAAAAAATACGGCAAAAAATACTTTGAAGAATAAACAGAAAGAAGGTAAGAGAAGAGAAACCTAAACACTGAGTGAGTGGTCTGGAGAGGAGAAGAAGAATGGCGTTGGAGACAGACGGATTTCAGACAATGACAATCTTATAAAATGCCCACTGTGTTTTCAGGGTCTCTGATGTTGCCAACCACGCTCCTGGCCAACGGATCATCTCAATATGTCACCCCTCACATTAGCAGCCATCCTTAGCGAGTGTTGATCGCTGACATTCAATGTGCCATCACTCGCCGCAGTGCTGTACATTCAGTTTCAGCATTGCCATGTTAATTCAGCAAATTGGCTGAATATAAAAGAGAGAGGATTCCCAGTAATTAAAGCTGACTTTACTTACTTCAAAATCCTACTGGTGTTTTTGTTCTTCTCCGTATGACAGCAGTTGAAGTTGATTTTGTTTCCCTGCAAGACAATGATCTAATGAATGACTGAACCATTCTGTATCTATCCTTTCTCTGTCAATGTATCTCAAGCTCTCCTTCATTCTGATGTCACTTGGAATGATTAAACAGTTTTCAAATATGTCAAGCATTCATCTATTCTGCTCCATCTTTTCTCCCTCTGTACCTACCCCCTCTCTCCCTCTGCCTCCCTCTGTCTCTCCTCTCTCTCTCCTCTCTCTCCCTTCCTCCCTCTCTGCCCCCCCGTCTCCATCTCCTCCACTTTGTCACCTCCCTCTGGCTGAGCATCTGATCTGCTCCTTCTATCTTTTGTTCCCTTTCTGCATTCCCTCTTTTCCCCTTCAATCTTCTCCCTCTCTCACTCCCTCTTCCTTTCTACTCTCTATTTTATCTCTCTCTCCTCCTACCCCTTCTCCCTTTCTCTCTCTCCCCTCTCTCTATCTTGCTCCCCTCTATCTCTCTTTCCCCCTCTCCCCTCTCATCCCATCTCCTTCCCCCCTCTCTCTCTCTTTCCCCCTCTCTTTCTCCCCATCTCCCCCTCGCTCTTTCTCTCCTCTCTCCCCCTTCTCTCTCCTCTCCCCCCTCTCATTCTCTCCTCTCTCCCCCCTCTCTTTCTTT
>JACXGI010012326.1:0-13786 GCA_016801175.1 Esox masquinongy | reverse complement strand
AGGGACACGGCTTGTTCTCAACAACGGCACAGCGTCAATGAAAAACCTATTGCTTCGCATAGTGGAAAAGGACGACAAAGAACAGAAGAAGTCCCAACTCCATGCTGAACTTGTACATCGGGTGATTTACTTTATTGTAAATGAGTACTATAGAAAAGTCGCCACAGCCTTGGTCTGCGCAGGCAAATCACGCTCAGAACAGGTTCAGCGAGCTAGGCCTAAATCCTACCCGGGCTAAAAGGGGTTGAATGATCTGGAGGAAGGGCTAGTTGCATGGAGGCCAGCAAAACTGCAGCTAAAAAATTTTGTTGAGCAGGAGAGTTTGTCTTTGAGACCAAATGCGCTCAATCTACTTTTTAATCTGCGTTTTGAATGGGGAGGGTCATGTTTTTTTCCCGAAGACTCTGGGAGGGCGATATGAAAATATATTTTCCTTAGGGGAGGGTCATTCATTTTCATATTTTCGGGGGGCTTTATCCTCTGGATTCCCCGTGTCATGAATAATGATCAGTCCCTTACTGCAAAATTGCAGACCAGAAAGTCATCGTCAGGCCATGTCAGTAATATGTCAGGATGATTTGTTTTCAGTGATTTGGAGTCAAACTTGTTGAAAAGGTAAAGATGGAGGAATTTATTTAGCTATAATTTGCTGATTCCCCCCCCCCAAACCAAGGACAATATGTATGGCCAAAACAAAATCTAGGCATTGCAAGATGGGTAAACACAGGAGGAAACTGACTTTCATTCACATTTTATTTTTTTTAATTATATTGACTCACCTTTTCATAGCGTTTACTCATCTTCTATTATTTTTATTTATTTATTATTGTGTTTCAAGCGCTCCGAGTACACCTCTGTGAACAAGTGTGAGCCAGGTATGCTTGTAATGTTCTGCTGCTTTCCCTGGATTTGCCTTGTTAGTCATTCATCCTTAATGGCAAATTCAGCCCATGGCACAAGCCCAGAAATGAAACAAATGATCTCTGCCTCAGACCGACATAATAATGATTATTTCTGAAGCTTTGCTAATGCCAAAAAAAGCTAGAATGATTTGTCCAGCATGAGCTGTCTACCAGTTAGCTAAGCTTATACCATTAGATTGTTTAGAATGTAATGACCAGTTTGGTTGGCGATGGGAAGTTCTATCATCAACATAGAGATGCAAATGAAGCGATGATGTTAGATTGGTGAGCTGGCATTGCAGTCTGGCAAAATGGCAACCAACTGGCTATAACTAAAGCTGCTGGCTAGCTAGAAGCATGATGTTGGTCATTGCAAAATGGAACCTGACCTCAAGTAGTAGGGGCATTTGACTGAATTAAATAAAGCTAACTGTAATTTGAACAAAAGGTAGATACTTCTAAATCTCATAACAAACCAATATCTTTGCCTTGAAACTGTTGATTGGGCTACAATTCACAAGCCAAGAAAGACACTTATGGAGAGAGAAGCAAGCGGAGAGGGGTAAATAGGCCAGTACAGTTTGAATTCCCGGAAATTGAAATGGGGTCCCCCGAGAGAATCTGTAATCTTATCAAATGCATGAAAACTCCTTCTCCTCTAATGGGTATATAACACGTTTTAGGGTTAAGTAAGGGCCTTCAGTGTCACAGTGTGTTAGGATTATGTATAAAACAAAGACAATGTAACATCATTTTCATGCAAACATGTACATTAACAACTCTCAAACTCTTGAGTGAGCAGTGACAGTGTCAAGGTTGAGTCTGGCTACATTGCCGGAGGATGAAAGGAGATGAGGAGATGTGGTTACTTAGGTAACTCGATGTAGCAGGAAATAGCGAAATAACTGATTACACTTCCCCCATGTACTATTCTGGAGTAGAGGAGAGGATAGAACGGTCTGGGGAGGTTCTATTCTGGAGTAGAGGAGAGGATAGAACGGTCTGGGGAGGTTCTATTCTGGAGTAGAGGAGAGGATATAACGGTCTGGGGAGGTTCTATTCTGGAATAGAGGAGAGGATATAACGGTCTGGGGAGGTTCTATTCTGGAGTAGAGGAGAGGATATAACGGTCTGGGGAGGTTCTATTCTGGAGTAGAGGAGAGGATATAACGGTCTGGGGAGGTTCTATTCTGCAGTGTTCAACAATTCCAGTGACGCAGTACAGCTTTTTTAACGTTCTAAATCCGGAAGCACGGACTCTCTTTTCCCCATACCAAACGGAACTGCCTCTTGTTGGGCACCCCACACAGGGTGGTACGTAGGCAATGTACTTAATATAATTGAAAATTAGAAGAGGTGACCTTATGGTCATTTTGTAATTTTTCAAATGAGGAAAAATGCATTAGGCACTCCTTACAGACCTGTGTAAAAACGCAATCAAACAATACAGTCCTGAAAATGCGATATGTTTTGGTTCATATCAGTTGTTTTTGAGTTTTATCGTCCCCGCCAACTAGATTTTAAATGCCCACTCCTTTTCACCGCTACATCCAGATATTAACACACATACACAGTAGTACATCGCAAAAAATATTTTTTTTAAAAGTTATGATCAACAGCCATGTATTTTGTCATAATTACCAGAAGCGTTGGATTACCGTACTGTAGCTTTGGTGAACTATATGGGCAGCGTTGCAACCCGTGTTATGAAGCAAGCCACCCGCGACACATACGGTATTCACAGACAACATTTGCTATGCACCTCTGGGGATTTCTCCCCATTCAAGTTGGGTTGTTCACCATCCACAGTGGGTTGTTTTCCCATTTCGCTCATGCATAATGCATACGCAGAACCTCACTTCCCCCAAACAATTACTTACTGTACCATCCAGCCACTGTCGGCTGGAGTTTTCTCAAACTGTGCGGCTGTGAAGTGAGGTTTTTTATTTATTTTTTTGTGCGTTTTTTTTGTTGAGTTGAATCTCCATCGCGCGTGGGTTCAAGCTGTAATCGTTTCTCTTCCAATCGTCTCGATCCGGCGCGGCCAAAGCATGCGAACCAAACCAATGTTTTTTTTTTTAACCCGTCTGCGTTTTTTTTTCTTCTACATGTTCCTCAATGATCACATAGCCATGCATCTTTTCCTTGCCCGGGGCCTAACAGTGTCTTCTCACTCCTCACTTCTCAGACTGCTGCTGCTGCACAATGCTGATTGGCTCTGACTAGCTCTCCTTGGGTGCCTGCTATGGGCCATTTTTCACCAGCAAGCCCACAGACACACACACACACACGTACACACACACACGTGCACACACAGACTTACACACATAGGCATTCAGCTTCAAGGTTACCCTAGCAGGCAGCTGGGATGCAGTCCCCCACTGAATAGACACACAGACCACCCGTGTGTCATTGTGAATGTGAGGTGATCTGCTACATGGCAATTGGATGGAGCTTAAAGGTTCTATGCGCAACAGTTTTGCCTTGTACATTTCAGCAATTGCCTTTAATTAATACCTCCAGAAAAGCCGTGGAATAATGTTGTTTCACAATTATTATTCTTTTTTTTTTAACCAAAGGACTGTCATTTGGCCCACACAAAATGGTTTTCTGACTGTGCAGCCTTCATGTTTTTCAATGACATAAGAACTTGTCTGTCGTTGTCGAATTGACTGGGGCCAGATAAGAAAAACATCCAAAATGAATCCATTGCTCTGTTAAAAAGTCTGCACCCCTAGTTGCTGTGAAACCAGCCAGTGAAAATGTATGGAGACCCTGGAAATGACTAGTGCATTTTTCATAGGAATGTGGGATTTGCTGAGGTTTTTTGGGATCCTGGTATTCCTTAAACAGTGCTTACTGAAGTCTCAGAGGTCAACAAGGTCGCAGCCCTACGATAGCGTGACATGGTTGCATTCCATTAACATTGCTGTGTGTGTTAATGGAAGCAGCGTCCTATTTTTTTTCACAGTGCCCGTCAGGCTGTTGCGAATCCGAGAGTATAAGCCATCCATGCAGTTCATGGAATTACTCAGGGCTCAGGGAATGCAGAATTTTGTCAAAATCGCGATTTGTTGAACATTTTTTGCTAAAAAATATGAGCCGAGGAACTAACTCTAGCTAAACAAAAATGTTATTGTACAGCAATCAGTCAATGTATTATTATAGGTGCTAATTAACCCACAGTACAGGATATTTGTCTGGGTCTAAGTGACACAGTTAATCTCACCTCACATTGATCAGCCTCCACCTGACGTCACAGTTACCGAGTTATGAAACAACATGTGTTAACAGCTGGGACTTGCAATATTTAGCACAGCATTAGATTAATGGAGTCAAATGGTGCCAGAATGGTTCCATTCTGTTCTATGGGGAGACACACCCTCAGGGATGACGTAAAGTCTGGTCTCATCCGTTCTGTTCTACGGGGAGTCACGCCCTCAGGGATGACGTAAGGTCTGGTCTCATCCGTTCTGTTCTACAGGGAGACACGCCCTCAGGGATGACGTAAGGTCTGGTCTCATCCGTTCTGTTCTATGGGGAGACACGTGTGACTGAGAACCCTGTATATCAGGAATGGGCTCACAATATCTTTTTAAACCGGAAAAAAAACATGGTTGAGACTCGGTTGTTGGTAGAAAAAAGAAACAGCTTCAATTCAGTGTGTCCCCATAAAAAGCAGTGATCTAAGCATAAGCTACTAACTGTTTCTGTTACTGTGAAGTGGATGTTGGGGTCGTTTGGTGCTGGAGTAATGTGAAATGGTTATGTGGTAAAAAAAAATACTTCTAAAAGAACATCAAATTTTTCCTCAGCTTCGTTATATTTCTCAGATATAGGAAATACTGTACACTTCAAACCAAACTGACTATTGATTTTTTAAAATCTGTTTAGCCAAGTACGTATATTATTTTCAACATATTGCTATGCACCATGGCCGCAAAGGCAAATTTCACTATAGTTTTAAATAATGTTCTAATATTTTACTTGCATAAGTTTGAAATCTAAATGAAATAGTTCAATTATTCATGGCATGACCATGTTAAAATACGTAAATATGTTAACTTAGTGGTAATCACTAAGGGCATAGAATATGGACTAATGTAAACCTCATTACCGTACCAACCTACTTCAACTCACTGTATCCCTGCTCTCATCCTGTCAAGGGATTTTGTCCTTTCAAACTTAGTTTTCACTGCAACATACAGTAGCTAACTCAAGTCCTTTTTTAGCACTACTGTACTTTACCGGTTTCACAGTGATTCATCATCATTTTAAGAACACAAAAGTATAGTGGGATTGTCACTTTCTTTCCCTGGAGAGTTGTCACAGGGCTTTGATTGCTCTTGAACACCCAGTGTGGGAAAAAAATACTCAAAAAGAGAGAAAGAGAATATATATATATATATATATATATATATATATATATATATATATATATATAAGTAGAACAAAAGTAAGAACAAAAAAAAGTATTTAATTAAATGGCCGTTTGGCAGGTGTTTAAATCAGTGTCGAGAAGTACCGCTGGAGAACAGAGCACAGACATGTGGTTTTAATTAGACTACTGGCTATCTCCATGGGCCTCATGTCACTTCATGCTCCTAACCCCCCTCTGTTTAATTACACTGGAAAAACAACATTATTGGAGAAATGCATACAGTATACTATATACTGTCCTCTTTCACCTGTTACGTTCTCAGAAATAAAACAACCCAAATGGGTGATTCGGCTTTCCCCTTAAGAGACCTTTTTTTTGGTTCCATTTAGAACTCTTTTCGGTTCCAGGTTAAGCCTAAAATAGTTTTTGTGTCAAAAAAGAGCTGCATACAAGAACTCACTTTGTATACTCTAGATCAATGTTGGGAGCCATCGTGCCTGTATTTATAACTGATACTATGACAGTTAATAAACAGATACTGCAACAGATACTACACCAAAAAATTAAGGGAACACTTAAATCACACATCGGGTGTTGATGAACGAAATATATTAAAGATCAAAATCTTTACTGTACATTGTGTAATTCGTTGAGAACAAAATGATGTAACAAACAACGGTCAGTGGAAACCAAAATCACCAACCGATTGAAGGCTGGATTCAAACTCACACCGAAAATCAAAGTAAACAATTGAAATCATTGGCTGTTCCAAACTGCGTGAATTTCAGCACGGCAACCCATAATGGGACTCAGTAGTGTGTATGACCCCTACGTGCCTGTATGCACTCCCGACAACGTCTGGGCATGCTTCTGACGAGACGGTGGATGGTGTCCTGGGGGATCTCCTCCCAGACCTGGATCAGGGCAACAGTAAGCTCCAGGATAGTGTGTGGCACTACTTGGCGGCATTGGATGCACGAATACATAACATCCCAGAGGATCTCAATTGGATTCAGGTCTGGGGAATGCCTTCATTATCGAAGAACTGCATACACACTCTGGTCACATGACGCCAGGCATTGTCCTGCACCAGGAGGAACCCAGGGCCCACTGCACCAACATAAGGTCTGACGATGGGTCTGAGGATTTTATCCCGGTACCTAATAGCAGTCAGGTTTCCGTTGGCTAGCACATGGAGGTCTGTGCGACCCTCCAAAGATATGCCTCCCCAGACCATCACTGACCCACCGCCAAACCGGTCATGCTGGATGATGTTGCAGGCTGCATAACATTCACCACGGCGTCTCCAGACTCTTTCATGTCTGTCACATGGGCTCAGTGTGAACCTGCTCTCTTCTGTGAAGAGAACGGTGGTGCCAGTGGCGGACCTGCCAATTCTGGTGTTCTCTGGCGAATGCCAGTCGAGCTGCATGGTGCTGGACTGTGAGCACAGGTCCCACTAGAGGACGTCGGATCCTCATGCCACCCTCATGGAGTCTGTTTCTGACAGATTGGTCAGAAACATGCACACCAGTAGACCGCTGGAGGTCATTTTGAAGAGCTCTGGCAGTGGTCCTCCTGTTCCTCCTCGCACAAAAGAGAAGATACTGGTCCTGCTGCTGGGTTGATGCCCTTCTACGGCCCATTCCAGCTCTCCTCGTGTAATGGCCCGTTCTCCTGGTATCTCCTCCATGCTCTTGAGAATGTACTGGGAGACACAGCAAGCCTTCTTGCGACGGCACGTATGGATGTGCCATCCTGGAGGAGCTGGACTACCTGTGCAACCTGAATGGGCTGCAGGTAGCGCCTCATGCTACCAGTAGTGACAAGGACACTAGCAAAACACAAAACTAGAGAAAAATCATTCAGGAAAGATAAGGCGAGAACAATAGTCTTTAGCCACCACCTGCAAAACCTGTCCCTTTTTGGAGGTTTTCTTGCTGTTGCCTCCAGTGCACCTGTTGTCACTTTCATTTGCACCAAAACAGATGACATTGATTCACAATTGCTTATGCTTCATAACTGGACAGATTGATATCCCTGAAGTTTAATTGACTTGGTGTTATACTGTGATGATTACATGTTCCCTTAATTTTTTTGAGCAGTGTATAACAAATACTACAACAGATAATAAAACAAATACTACAACAGATACTATGATAGATAATATAACAGATACTACAGCAGATACTGTAACAGATATAAAATAACATACACTATATCAGATACTATAACAGACACTGTAACAGACATAATATAACATACACTACAGCAGACACTATAACAGATACTGTAACAGACATAATATAACATACACTATAGTAGATACTATAACAGAAACTGTCACAGATATAATATAACATACACTATAGCAGACAATATAACAGACACTGTAACAGAAATAATATAACATACATTACAGCAGATACTATAACATATACTGTAACAGACATAATATAACATACACTATAGCATATACTATAACAGATACTGTAACAGATATAATAAAACATACACTATAGCATATAGTAAAACAGATACTGTAACAGATATAATATAACATACACTATAGCAGACACTATAACAGACACTGTAACAGACATAATATAACATACACTATAGCAGATACTATAACATATACTGTAACAGACATAATATAACATACACTATAGCAGATACTATAACAGATACTGTAACAGACATAATATAACATACACTATAGCAGATACTATAACAAACACTGTAACAGACATAATATAACATACACTATAGCAGATACTATAACAAACACTGTAACAGACATAATATAACATACACTATAGCATATACTATAACAGATACTGTAACAGATATAATATAACATAAACTATAGCAGACACTATAACAGACACTGTAACAGACATAATATAACATACACTATAGCAGATACTATAACAGACACTGTAACGGACATAATATAACATACACTATAGCAGATACTATAACAGACACTGTAACAGACATAATATAGCATACACTATAGCAGATACTATAACAGATACTGTAACAGACATAATATAGCATACACTATAGCTGATAATATAACAGACACTGTAACAGACATAATATAGCATACAATATAGCTGATAATATAACAGACACAGTAACAGACATAATATAGCATACACTATAGCAGATACTATAACATATACTGTAACAGACATAATATAACATACACTATAGCATATACTATAACAGATACTGTAACAGATATAATATAACATACACTATAGCAGACACTATAACAGACACTGTAACAGACATAATATAACATACACTATAGCAGATACTATAACATATACTTTAACAGACATAATATAACATACACTACAGCACATATTATAACAGATACTGTAACAGACATAATATAACATGTACTATAGCATATACTATAACAGATACTGTAACAGATATAATATAACATACACTATAGCAGACAATATAACAGACACTGTAACAGATATAATATAACATACACTATAGCAGATACTATAACAGACATAATATAACATACACTATAGCAGATATCTATAACAAACACTGTAACAGACATAATATAACATACACTATAGCAGGTACTATAACAGATACTGTAACAGACATTATATAACATACAATAAAGCAGATACTATAACAGATACTGTAACAGACATAATATAGCATACAATATAGCAGATACTATAACAGACACTATAACAGACATAATATAACATACACTATAGCAGACACTATAACAGATACTGTAACAGACATAATATAACATACACTATAGCAGATACTATAACAGATACTGTAACAGACATAATATAGCATACACTATATCAGATACTATAACAGATACTGTAACAGACATAATATAACATACACTATAGCAGATACTATAACAGACACCGTAACAGACATAATATAACATACACTACATCAGATACTATAACAGACACCGTAACAGTCATAATATAACATACACTATATCAGATACTATAACAGACACCATAACAGACATAATGTAGCATACACTATAGCAGATACTATAACAGTCACAATAACAGATTTAATATAACATAAACTATAGCAGATACTATAACAGACACCGTAACAGACATAATATAACAAACTATAGCAGATACTAGAACAGATACTGTAACAGACATAATATAACATACTCTATAGCAGATACTATAACAGATACCGTAACAGACATAATATAACATACACTATAGCAGATAATATAACAGACACGGTAACAGACATAATATAACAGACACTATATCTGATACTATAACAGACACTGTAACAGACAATATAACATACACTATATCAGATACTATAACAAACACTGTAACAGCCATAATATAGCATACACTATATCAGATACTATAACAAACACTGTAACAGCCTTAATATAGCATACACTATAACAGATACTATAACAAACACTGTAACAGCCATAATATAGCATACACTATATATATACTATCTATATAGCAGATACTATAACAGACACTGTCCGTTTATCAATCCGCGTTTTTGTCCGTACGTGTTCTTGTGAACTCGTTTGACGTCATCTTTCATGGCAAAAGTACGGTTCCAATCCAAAGAACGCAAGTTACCAAGAACGCCTAAAATGCCCGGATGTGTACTTGTTTCGCCTCTTTTATCGAGGATGCATGGGTTGGTGACTTGTTCAGCGAGAACGCATCTGATATCCCAGAAGTAATTTCAATATGTCAGGAGAGCAGGAAAAACTCCACAACTGTAATAAGTTTTAACTTTTCTTATTTCAGGTAAACAGTACCTGTTAAATCAGCATCTGAAAAAAATGTGACGAGAAATGGGCATTGTAGTCGCTGAATATTTGCTTATTTTATTTAAGAAACGGCTAATTCATAAATTTTCTCCGTCTTTTTGATCAGCTAGCTAACGTAATTACATTACCGGGGAGAGAGGGACAGCTTTTTTAGAATTGCAGTTGATTTTCATTTTCTAAAAAATTTCAAATACAAATGTCATATATCATATGATTATGGCTGTAGTCTCCATACAACCTTCTGCCGTTCATCTTCACATTAATATTTTATTCAGGGACTACTGAGGAGGTTACAGCCCTCATAGAGTGGAGGGGTATTGCGCAATAGCCAAGTACACATGCATCTCAATCCAGATAGGCGCGTTCTCTGTCCTCGCGATCTTGCGACAGAGACAGAGAAGGACAGAGAAGACCATTCCCGCAAGGACGCTTGGCAAGAACGTTCTTCTCAAGGACACAAGGACGTTCTTAGCGTACTTGGAATTGATAAACAGCCACTGGAACAGACATAATATAGCATACACTATATCAGATACTATAACAGACATAATATAACATGCACTATAGCAGATACTATAACAGACACTGTAACAGACATTGTATAGCATACACTATAGCAGATACTATAACATACACTGTAACAGACATAATATAACATACACTATAGCAGATACTGTAACAGACACTGTAACAGACATAATATAGCATACACTATAGCAGATACTATAACCGACACTGTAACAGACATAATATAGCATATACTATAGCAGATACTATAACAGACATAATGTAGCATACAATATAGCAGATACTATAACAGACACTGTAACAGACATAATATAGCATACAATATAGCGGATACCACTGCAGGTACTAAGACAGATACTATGACTGATAATATAACAGACACTTTAACAGATAATATAACAGAATTATTAGAGATATGGTTAGATAGGGTTAGATATGATTAGAGATATAATAATATAACAGAATTATTAGAGATATGTAATTTCTTTGACTGACACGGGATGTGGGGCAGCATTAGCATATGAGTATGAGTAGCATATGACTCTACATGTACACTGAGATGAACCATCCTACACCTCTCTGTGTTTCTCTTACTGTTGGTGAGAGGAGCATTTACATCCAAAGGGAGAAGAGGAGGATGAGAAAGTAACAAAACGTTTATTTTGTTTCTTCTGGGAAAATATAAGGCGATGCCGTCTTCTCACAGGATCACACAGCTCCCCAGTTGCCACAGTAACGCCAGTCCCCGCGGAGAAGGTTCGGTCTTGATCCCGGAGGCCAGCTTTTGATTTGGTTTATTATTTTTTTCTTTTGGTGGGGGGGTGGGTTCTTGGTGGGGGATATGAATAGTGAGTGTCATATCTGGAACAGACTACACAGGAAAACTCGAAAGCACCTGGCATTCTGCTATCAATCTAGATAGCAACTTTGAAGAATTTAAAGTTCGACAAAAATAAAGACTGATTAAACTGTTAGAAGTATGATCGAAAGTTTTATGACTGGAGTACTGCAGGACAATATTGCAAGTCAGTCTATTTGGTGGTCTTCATAGAACTAATAATATAACATTTGGCAATTATACTGTTTATCTCAATCTTCCCCTCAACTGTTGTTGACCCCTGATATTGTCAGAGGTGACCATGAGTTCTACTGTGTCAGTGACCATGACTACCAGGGGTCAACTGTGCCAGTGACCATGGCTACAGGGGGTCAACAGTATGAGTGACCATGGCAACACGATGTGGGTCAGACTACATCAGTAATTACAGATTTACAGATAATTTGTCCTCAACCCAGACTGGCCTCAAACTGACAGTTAAAAAAAAAAATTCCCCCAGGAATTTTATAATTTACTGAACAGGAGAGTGGTGAGAGACAGAGGAGTTTTTCTTGAAAGAGCAGTGGGCTGGATTCAAACCTGCGCTGCAGCAGTATTCGTGCACCGGAGGCAGTGACCCAGGGCACTTGACTGCACGTCAAACACACCATCAATCGATGTACCAGACACAATAAGCGTCAGCCCGACCCTCACGTCAGGGACCAAGACAGTTATGACCACCTTAACTTAAAAGTAATTAAACTCTTTTATTTAAATCACTTAAAGTAATTAATGCATTCAGTTTATGTGAGGGGCAGCCATGAGCTGCGCTACAGAGGGATTCCCGTGGTCTAATACTAACAGGTGAACTGAAAGTGACTCCTGGCATCACAAGGCCTGACGGTCCTCCATTTTCTGTCGTGTAAAGAAGTGGCACAGTCGGCTGGGTGCTAACGCGGAAAAGTTGAAATATGGGATGTCACCTCTTGCAGGGGATTACACCACCCTTTTTTTTTGCTTTTGCACTGATTTTAAAGGTTTCCTACTGTCCACGGTCCCTCTAATGGGCTTCTATTCGTATTCATTACACTGCGGAGTCTCAGGGAAAAAGGAGAAGAAAGCTAGGCTGATCGTCGAAACCCCTCTTTTCTCCATAGAACTAACTACTGTAGATGTCCTCTCTTTGAACAAAGACATTTTTTTTTGCTGAGGAGTCCAAACATCACAGGGCCTCCCATGTTGCTGCTGTGTGTCTGATCAGTGTGGAGGTTACGTTTCACACGGTAATTCACAACATCTTTGATGTCTTCCAGTAAAAGTGTCAATCAGTCCTTTAAAATGCATCTGTGATATCAATGAACGAGTGACAGAGTGAGTGAGAGAGATAGAGAGTGAGAGATTGAGAGTGATTGAGCGAGTGAGTGTGTGTGTCTTAGAGAGTGTGTCAATCAATAATACATTTAAGGACACAAGCTCACACGACAACGGCAGAAATAAAACTGTAAAAAAAAAAAAAAAACAGAAGTCCAAGACGGGGGCGGTAAACACTTTTCAGTGTGTGAATGACTGAGCAGGTGTGTGTGGGTGAGCGGCAGATTGAGAGTGAGTGAGTGTGTTTTGTGTGTGTGTGTATGTGTGTGTGTGTGGGGGGGGGGGCTGCTGATGGACTCAGAGTCATGGATGGCTGGAGGTAGGGACTTCCGTGGCCCAGGAACATCCCTGGAGAGCGGCCATGTCACTGGGGCCGGGGAGGACGAGGTGGCCTGCTGGGGTGGAACGGAGTGTGAGCCTTTGTGTTGGTGGTGGAGAACGAGGTGAGAATCAGAATCGGTTTAGCCGGCCAACTGCCCTGACAACATAGCCTGCATTTTAACTTGGTGATTTCACCCTGCTACCAGCAGTAGACGTGAGGGTTGACATTGCAGTGTATGACCAAACAGTGTGTGGAGCTGAACCTACCGTATGACGTCATGGAATATTACGGGTGAACTTACATTATGATGTAGCGGAATTTTACAGGGGAAGACACCGTGTGACGTGGTACATTTGTGTTACAGTACATGCCTCCATCTGTGAGCAGGGGGGCGAGGAGTGTTCTGGGTGCAGTGTGATACCGCTAAGGGGTGGGGGGTGTGTGTGTGTGGGGGGGGAGGGGTGGAGAGCAAGATGAAGGGCTTTGTTGTAGGTCAGAAGGTGTGTGTGTGTGTATTTGTGTGTGAGTGTGTGTGTGTGTGTGTGTGTGTGTGTGCATGTATGTTCACTCTTCCAAAACGAAATTCGCAGAGCCCATCTCTGAAAATAAGGTTCTTCAG
>JACXGI010012325.1:0-15102 GCA_016801175.1 Esox masquinongy | reverse complement strand
AATGCTAACAGCAAGCACGGCAGCCACTAATTAAATCAATCAATACTTTTTTTGTGTACTTTTTTTTTCACAATATTCTTAACGTCTAAGACCTCAAAACTTTATTTTATATTATGTCCCCAATACAAGAACAGCATGTGGCAGGAACACTTTTAGCTTTGCCGCCACCATCATCTTCAAACACATTGCAAAGCGATTTGAAATTTGATTGTTGTAATAAAGCATTAAAAAGGTTGGTGTCTAACATTCTTTTCCCATTCACCTGTCCATCTCAATAATACGATCAACTTAAGATGGAAGTAACACATTAGCAGAAAAATGCTTATTCCACAGGTATTTTCAAAATCTTTTATTTTATACTCGATATTCCTGATAGTTTCATGAGTCATTCTTATCCTGGAAATTACGAGAACAGGGGCTTTACATCCACTGTACAGCAGGCATAAACATGTCAAGCCTCCCACGTATCTCTAGGCTGATACTAACTAAACTCATGGTGTTATCTATGAAAGAATGGGGATTTTGTTTTTTTTATTACAGTACATACTCATCAGAATTGTGGGGTGACAGGTAGCCTACAGGTTAGAGTGGTTCACTAGTAACCCAAAGGTTGCTAAATCAAATCCCTAAGCTAAGCACAAGAAGAAAAACCTGCCATTCTGTCCTTGAGCAAGACATTTGATCCTAACTGGTCCTATTGGTTGCCCTGGACTGTCTGCTAAATTATTAAAATGTAAAAAGTACATTGGATTAACAGTCTCTCTGACGCTCTAACACAGTTGTTTAAGTGTTTTGAAATCATTACTCCATAATTCCGACAACTATTGGCATTACAAAAAAACAAGTTCCATGGTGGCAAATGCAAAGGAACTTTTTCTGCATCTACGCCGTGCTGTTGGACATTCAATACACTCATACTGCCTGTGACCTAGGCCAGGTCCCTGCATGTCTCCTCCTCTTCCTTCCCTGGCCACAGAGCCTGAACTCTACATCAACCCCCCACTGGGCCACTAACTTTCCCCCAAAACCTCTCCTGCCTTCCAGCCCTCTCTCTCTTTCTGTTGACCTCCTAGTATTCTTCATCATTCTCTTTCCATACTTCCCTCGTTTGTTTTTCTCTGTTCCTTCAAGTTGTGTCTTCATTTTGTCATTTGTCAGTAGTTATCGCTCTATTACCGTCTTGTTAATGTATGGTTTGTTTTTCTTTTAGGGGTGTCTGGTTGCTTTTCTTCTCTTCTCGTTTTCAGTTGATTATCTTATGAATTCCCTCTTGTTTTTTGGACTTGCTTAATGATTAGAACTGTCTAGAAAATGCTCACATGTATTTCACCTCAATTAATTGACAGTCATTATACTCACTTAAAAATGTCTGTCTCCATCTCTGTCTTTCGTTCTCATTTTTCTCCCTGTTTGTCTCACCCCCTTCCCTCCCTCCCCTGAGTCACTCCCTCCTTACCTCCCTAGATCATTCTCATTTTCAATATAATGGGCTTCATTGGCATGGGAAACACTTGGAAAATGGAAAAAAAAAAGAAATAAATAGCTAATGTGAAGGGAAAAGAACCGAGGTTCTAAGAATGCATTAGACACAAGTTCCAAATGAATAAAGGCTTTTCAAATGTTCTATCGCCAGCTCTGTATCGGCCCCCTACGGCAGTATTTCCAGTCACCCATGCAGTACATGCTGTAACTATTCCTTCAGACTTGAAGTGAATCGGGTTTTACTACTGTTTGACATTTAGATGTGAACCACAGATAAGGCCTTCTATGCAGCACATCGTTGCTGCTTCCTCTGTCCTCAATGCAGTCATTTCTTACAGTCCAAAGCCGGCCAGTTAACTCTGTTGCGAGGTTAATATACGGAGACAGGTTTCTGGGTTAATAAGCAGGACTTGGCAGGGTGGTGTTGGAAGGAATGCAGAGCTTTCCATCTCTCCATAGTGGATGTGAGCATGTGTGCAGACGGCGCTGTGGACGTGCTGAAGCAGATTGCCAGTGATGACAGAGACACAGAACACCACTCCAGCCCCCCACCCCCACCCCCTCCCTAACCACCCCCACCCCTCCATCCCTCCACAAGCAGATTCCAGTTACCAGCACAGACATAAAGCGTGCAAGCACGCACACGCACACACACACGTACACACACACACACACACACACACTAACACTCATATACACACGCACGCACAGAAGTGATCTGAGCTGCAGGGTCTCTGTGTGTTATGGGTTCCTTACTGGCACGCACACACACACACACACACACACACACACACACAGGCTGCCGCGCCCACAGCGTCCGTGCGAAAAGCACGACTTCACGCTGACCTCGCTGCCGTTCGGACAGAAACCCCTCGATGGGTCTCTTGGCCCATCGGTCCATCATCACTATCCACCTGGAGTGGACTTTCTTACACGTGTTCATTCCTGAAGAGAGACATGTCATCTTGTCCGCACATGAGATAACTCAGGTTTTTCCCCGGGGAGAGGAGACAGGCTAGGAGGATGACTGAGGATTTGGCATCAGACTGGTAATTCAAAGGTTGCTAGGTTGAATCCCAGGGAAAGAAATCTGTCGTTCTGTCCTTGAGCAAGACAGTTAACCCTAACTGCTTCTGTAAGTCATTTTGGTTAAGAGCGTCCCCTAAATTTGAACATGTAAAAACTAAAGCTAAATCCTAAATGGTACTCTAATTACTATTGACTGTATGTAGAACACATCTTTTGTAGTTCACTATTTTGGAAATCATTTGGGACTTTGCCTTAGTTTCAACCTCTGTGTTCACCACTGTTCACATGCTGGTCTCACAAATGCCTGAACAAATCTACTTTTCAGAACATTATCAGGCTTGGCCATCGTTCAAGTGAGCTCTTTTTCACCCTCTGTGTCACCCTCTGTGTCTCTCCCCCTGTGTCTCTCCCTCTGAGTCTCTCCCTCTGTATCTCTCCCTCTGTATCTCTCCCCCAGAGTCTCTCCCTCTGTATCTCTCCCTCTGTCTCTCCCTCTGTATCTCTCCCCCTGAGTCTCTCCCTCTGTATCTCTCCCTCTGTATCACTCACTCTGAGCTTCTCCCTCTATATCTCTCTGTATCTCTCCCTCCGAGTGTCTGCCTCTGTATCTCTCTCTCTTAGTCTCTCCCTCTGTATCTCTCCCCTGTGTCTCTTCATCTGTGTCTCTCCCTCTGTATCTCTCCCTCTGTACTGTCACAACTTTTTTGCAACCCATGTTCTGCCCCCACAAAAGTCTTCTGTTGGCTAGCCAGAAACACCTCCAACCCCCTCCCATTCTGATTTCTTCAACCCATAAAGTCCAGCCTACCAGTTATCTGCCCTCCCATATGTCCCATGCCCCTCCCTTTTCGCCATTGCCCAGTCGTCAGTCTGCACGTGCCCAGTATAAAAAACACAGACCCCTCCCCTTTTTAATAGTGGTCTCTTTATCTTTATCAGTCATCATGCACAAGCTCCAACAGAGAGTACACACTGTGTCTACTGCTGCCTCTCTCTGTTTGGGAGAGACAGAGTGAGAGGGAAAACAGGCAGGGAGAAGAGGAGAGGAGATGAGAGGTGGAGTGAGAGATCAGAGGGGGAGTGATAGAGAGAGAGGGTAGTGTGAAGATGAACTAAAGAGAGATGTGTATGCCTTCAAGGTTGACGGATCCAGCAGCAAGGGTTGTTCTGTTCCTCCATTTGCTAACTGTACCACCAACTCCATCCCAGTCTTACTGAGCACTCAATTGTCTGGAAAAGAGAGACATGGGACCGTGTACTCTAGTGTTATTTTCTTCCCACACTGAGTCTGGGCCAGTTTATAGTGAAAAACAGGGCTGCTCCATGTGAGGCAGAATCCATTTCTAGAATCTAGCTGAGCCTTGCAGAGTTGTCAACCAGAGGGCCCAGGGTGAGAGAGACAAATCTGGGATGTAATGGCAGACACTGCTTGTTATGGGACCACAGGAATCTCTGGTCCCAGTGACACAGTAACAAACCTACAGGACACAACGGCTGAATAGAAAATCACTATAGAAGACATGATGTTACACAGCCGCCAGCCCTGGCAAGACAAGACGGCAACAGGACATAGAATGTACAGTGGCTCAGATGCTCCTCTAGGGGGCGAGAGTTGGCAACTGTGACTAACACTACCACCACTACAAGCCCTGCGTAGTAACGGCGCCTATAGAATACATAAATGTAAATTGTAAATAATTTTTCACTGGAGCACTGTGCCAGTCACAATCTGTCCATTCGTACTCGAACACCGTATGAATAATGCACTGTTAATCTAGCATGTCCTTTTAAATGTCCCTCAGTTATGCGAGCAACTCATGAATAAACACCAGCCTTTGATTCAAACATAAGCAGACCTGGGTTCAAACACCATTTAAAATGATCACACTGGCATTAAATTACTATTTCACATTCCAAAATTGTTTAAATACTTTTGTACCTGGTCTCCCTGGGTTGCTTTGCGGGAGGTGGGGGTTGGCTCTGTCGCAACTATTCCCACGGTTGAATTGGTTTCATGGCACCAGGCAAGCTCAATCAAGCCCGGATAATGCATTTTAAATCATTTCGAATAGTATCTGAACCCAGGTCTGCTCGCAGGAACTTTCACAACCAGCCATAGCCTAGGCGCTGGTTCTCACAGCAGAGCTGGCGTCAGTTCAACGCTGCTTTAAGAGGACAGAAGGAAAACAACTGTGGAAATGGGAGATTGTTGTTTGTGCTCGGAAGGAGGTAGAGAGGAAGTAATGATCTTAGGTCATAGATTTTCATTTACCATACATGCATGAAGCTCACTCAGACACTATTTGCCCCCCTGTCTCTCATAAACACAACAACGCATGCATACACACAACCCTTCTCCATCAGTTCAGGGCTGGGCTGAAACCCAACACCTCAACTGCAGATTTATAAAAATAAATAATGAGGTACAATGTGCTGTTTGTGTTCCCTCCACTCCCTCTACTCTAAAGAAACATCAGTTTCCACGTTTTACTGCTCTATCCCTTTCAGCCTGGTTTTAATATTCACTTTTCCATCGCGTCTTGTACCACATCCCACAAAAAAAAATGTTTTTCATAACTCCCTGAGCTCCCTAAGAGAATATGACCATGTCATGAGTGTGTGTAAGAGTGCTTAAGGTGGTTTTAATTATGTCACTCTGCATCAACACACGTTTTTCCAAGAACATTTTACATTTTCACGGCCTGCTAACTTAGTGGTGTGTGCGTGCACGAGCATGCGTGTGTGCTTATTTGTGTGTATGTCTCCTTATGGGCGTGTATAACCTACAGTTGCGTAACTAGGCTGTCTGTACCACCCTATTCCATTTAGGTCAGTAAAGGGGTTCCCAGTGGAGAGGGGCTTCAGTTGGACAGGTTACAACAAGCACTCCATTCCATTCTTTTAATACAATGCTTATTACATCACATCAAGAACATTACACCTCTTGCTCTCCAGTTTCCTAGGCCTGTGTTTTCACTGGCTCCAACTGTATCCACCATAGACAGAGAGAGAGAAACAGGGACAGAGAGTGAAAGAGAGGAGGAAGATAAAGGCAGACAGAGAGACAGAGGGAAAGGAGAGAGAGAGAAGGAAGAGATTAACACCGCTGAAACAGGCTTGACAGTGTCATCAGAATGGAGTCGGCATGAGTCAAAAATGTCCACACTTTTTGGTGTTAGTTTTTCCATCCTTATCAGCGTGAACTGAAGGAAATTACGTACTAGCTTTTAAAAACAATCCAGTTGCCAGTCCTGCAACTCGTACCTCCCGCGCTGATTGGTGAGAGCGTACAGAAGTGTTTCACGGCTCAGTGTAGTTACTATCACAAACTAAGTGGCTGTTTGTTTGAAGGGCTCCTATAATGACCGGGATCAACTCACAACAGACTCACGGCTACGCTGCTCAGTGCTCCCCGCTCTGCCACGGGGTCGTGTGGAGAACCGTCAAATTATCACATGGAGTTTGGCGTGCAGACATATGCCACATCCGGAATGGGTCAATTTGCTACGCACGCAAAGGCACAAGGCACACACGCACACACACACACACACACACACACACACACACACACACACACCTCAGCCTCCAGAAGACATGTTACTTATCCATCACACGTATACACACGGTATCTCTATTACAATAGTACATGGGAACCAACTGTATATCACATGAAATCACATAATTTAGATGTAGCTCAAGAATGAATCCCACGTTCCCCATAAAAACCCCATTCAATGTTAAAGCCAATCATAAATACTTCTAAAAGACAAGATTTGCGCCTCTCATAACCGCAATAGTCCTTGTAATAAAATTCGCAATACTATTATTTAGCTAAATTATTTACTTTTTTGTGTCACTTTGGTACTATTATCAACAGTATATGGTGATTTTTCAAAACTGTACAAAACTTCAAACTGATCACCTGAAACAATTGATTTTGCTTTCATCTGGTTAGTAAACATGAAAAAATACCAATCTTTAATACACACAAGACTAATTTGTGTCTTTAGCATTCGGCCATGGTATCTTGACCACATCAAAATGAACAAAGAATGAAGCATTTACATTTTAAATGAAACAAAAAATCTAAATATACACGCCACAGACCTAAAAACTCTCGGGCGACGACAAAAGGCCCAGAGAAGTGTCTCAAAGAGCCCAAAGTGTTTTATGATTTCCCCTTTAACTTCCCCAATAGATACTCCCCGTGGTTACTGAGGTGTGAATACAATGTCTCGCTCAGTGTGCGGGAGGGGAATGAGCAGTGACAATAGGAAGTCGTTCCGGGTCCATGTAAAAACAAAGTCGGAACAAAAAATTGCTGTTGGAAGGCAACTAAAAATTACTCACACCAGCAACAATTTTCTCAGAATGGACGGCCACAATCCTGCGTGGAGCATCTCAGACGTGCCGGTGTAAATTCAAACACTATTGAAAGGAGAAGTTGATCAAGTGTTGTGTTCTCTCTCCTGTAATGTAAACAGGCCCTCGGAGAGCTTGCATTCAGAGAAGGATGTGAGGCAGCCCTTTAAAACATTGTCACATACACACACACACACACACACACACACACACACACACAAACACACACTGCTGCTGCTCCCATTATGGGGAAAAAAGGTATTTTCTCAGTCAGACTAGCTCTACACACAGAGACAGACAGCTCTGACAACAATGAAAAGGCCTGTTAAGCCAACTAACCCCTGACTGTGTCCTGAATGCTGCCCTATTCCCTATGTGCTCTTCTTTGGACCACAGGGCTCTGGTTAAAAGTATTGTGTTTTAGGCCCTGTGCTTCTGAACAAAACTTGGAATGCAATTCTTGAACAAATACATGCTTCGTCTCTTTGCAGGAGACATGGGCTCACACAATATAAGACATATCGTATCCACTTTACAAAAGCCAAATTAGCTAAAATCTACCCAAATCTGGACCCCACCTGCGATAAATGTAAATCAGCGCCGGACACTTTAATTCATGTTTTGGTCATGGCCTTGTCTGCATGCATTCTGGGGTTCAATTTTCACAACTTATTGGTTGAGCCTACAACTTATCGGTTGAGCCAGACCCTCTGACCACCATTTTTAGTGTAAACCCGGAGAATACAACCTGATCAAGAAATGTTTATAATGTAGTCGCCTTAACTTGCTTAACAGCTCATCGTCTTAGCTTGTTTAACTGGAAAGACCCCAAACCACCTTTTCATGCCAGATGGCTGAGGGATGTCATGTTCCATCTGAAACTGGAAAAGATTAAATTTACCTTAAATATATAATTTCCATTTATATTTTATTTCACTACTGTTACAGTTCAATGAAATGCAGTTAGCATCTAACCAGAAATGCAAATAGAAGAGGGCAGGAAATGTATAAGTATTAGGTATAGTGTCTGTTACAAATGGAATGTATAGTTGTGCAATAAGGCAAATGCAGTGCAAGTGGCAATTCTGACTGTGCACAAAAAATGCAAGTACAGTGGCAATTCTAAATGTGCAGTGCAGGCCAATTGAAGGTGTAAAGTAGCCTGTGCAACTGAAATGCAGGATAGCAGCAATGAGGTTCCCGAGGTAGACATGTACATGTAACAACTGAGAACTTATCATATTTTGTCAGAGTCCGGTAGTTCAAGGGAGTAGTACAAGGGAGTAGTGCAACAAGGTCCCTGAGAAGCGGTACTAAGCGGTGTGTGGGTGGGTATGGTTAGTGATTCAGGGTTAGATGAAATAGATGAAAATAAACTGTTCCTGAACCTGCTGGTGCAGGAACACAGGGACCCGTGCCGCCTGCCTGATGGTAGGAGGGCAAACAGTTTGTGGCATGGGTGCGAAGGGTTTCTGATGATGCCATAAATACACCTCCATCTTTGTCTCTTTTTTTGTGTTTCTCTTCAGGTTTTTTTGTTTTGTTTTTCCATGATACACCTTTATGTAATTTCCTTTATTGTCGCCATTGACGATATCATTCATCTCAGCTGTGGACATTTGTAGCCTGCTGGAGCGGGACTGGGGGCAGGACTGGGTGGTGGGAGAGACCAGGGGGTTGGAAAAGGTGAGGGTGGCTTTATGACTTTGTATGTTATATGACAATATTGCATTATGTCTATTAGAACATTTTGAAAATTCAATAAAGAGATGTTAAAAAAGTATTGCACAATAAAGGGCATAGGGTGCCATTTGGGAGTGCTAATCGGCAGGGGAAGAGGAATAACAGAGCCTGGGGAATGTTTGAATGTTTCAGTGAGAGCCTGCCTTTGTTTTCCATGCAAGCTAACGCTTAAAAAGAAAGGTATGACAAGGTTGTCAGTGAAACAACTTGCAACACGCCTGGCTGTCTGACGCATGCAGAAGCTACTGTTTAACAAAGGAGGGAGTGGGAGACTTGTAACACGCCAGTGTGACTGTAGGCCAAGGAATGGAGGAAAGTGAAGAATGTAAATCTCCATGTTTAAACCTGGGTTAGAGCTAATTGTGACTCTGTGATCCTGACTTAACCCCTGATCCAGTCACAGTTAGGTCCTGACACAAATATGTATCCTATGACCCTTGACTTCCAGTGTCATGATACTAGAGCATAGCAAGTGTGTCTATTTACAAAAATTATTTTACCCATTTTATTGAATTTATTAAAATATTGTACCCATTTAATTGAATTTCAGGTTGTCAACAAATGCCCCTATCTATGTACTATGAACATTATACTAGGGGCATCTACGTTTGGGTATAAACAAACAAAAGGCGATAATAGGAAAACAACATATATTACTATCTGCTTCCAGTTTGAATAACCAATTTGGAAAACAAGAATGAAAAACAACTATCAATTTTTTTTCATAGCATTCTAAAATCGAACACCTTAAATGAGCATTTCTGTTTTTCCACATCACAATTAAATGAATAACAAAAATAAAAAGAGTTCATTGTTGGTCACCATTCGTTAAGCACTCATTTTGAAAATGAAAAAAGAAAGAAAAACTAGTTGATCTGATTTTTGTTTACAAAAAATGTAAACCAAACACAATGAAGGAGGTATTTCGCCTTCAAGTGTTTCTCCACTTTCTAAAATAAATGAATGAACCAATGAACAATCAACACACGGACCATTAAAGTAACCCCCCGGAACTCCTTTGACTGCCATGTTACCATGCCACATAGAATACGTCCCCATTACACTGATCTCTCATTACAGAACTATAATGGCCACAGTCCGCTAATTCTAACCCTGTACTGTGTGTGCACACTTGGCTAACCAGTTAAGTGCAGTGATCAGTGAGTGAAGTAGTTAAAAGTCCTTAACCTGTAAACAGCTATGGATAAGGTTTGGTATGAATCCATGCTTTGTTTAGTTTCCCAGTACTGTTTCCAAATGCCAGCATTTTAGCATTTCTGGCATTTGTCCTATCCAAGTCCAGAGATGTATATTAGTATTTTACATGCATCATGTCCACATTTTCCAAAAGTGTCTGAAATTGATTGTGAGGGTCAACAAAGGCTCTTTTAGATGATTTGAACATGAAGCTTGAAGAATACTCCCATTTGAATGGGATTCCATTCATAAATGCCCATAATTGTGGTACCAATATTATAATTATATAATCTCTAAGGGCCTTTATTGAGCTTCACAACACCCTGGACTTGGTTGGGATTTGTGCCAGAAATGCTAAAATGTGAGCATTTAGAGACAATGCCAGGAAAACTAAACAAAAAGTATTTACTCCTGTTACACTTACGGATTACTGGGTAAGGACACCAATGCACCATTTTGTAATTTGGGTTAAACTATCCCTTTAAACATTACTCTGTATTTCTAAATTTGGTGGTCGGACAACGTTGCCAGCCATGCCTTAGACACTAAATTTAAAATTAACTGGTCATGACTTGAAGTTGTCGGTGAATTATCATGGCTAGCTCGGCTAATAAGATGGCTTTTATTTAGCTTGCTATCATGTGACTAATTGGTGACTAAAAAGCTCTTTATTACAAAATGGATGAGATTACTGAAATCCTGCAGCTAGTTAGCAAGTCCATGGCAGAAACAATTTTATTGGGATAAAAAAATGTATGTCTTTGAATTTTTAGATAACCTTCTTTGAAGATTGGTATGGATACTGGTTACAGATTTGAGGCAAGGGAAATAGACTGACATGTTTTTAATTTTGGTAAGGCTGCTAGGAGCTGATGTATTGATAATTTCACGTCAACATACTAATTCAGTGATAGCCTACTGTTGAAAGTGTGGAAAATAGGGAATTGTCAAATGCTCCAAAACTCCTTTAAGCCATTCAGATTGCAGATGTCTCAGAACATGTGCAATATAATAATAATAATAATAATTTATTCAACTTCTACAGCGCTTCCATTAAAAATAATAATATGTAATAATTATTATTTTTAATAATACATAATGCATATAATATGTAGGTAGCTACTGTACATAGCAGAGTGTAGTAGCTCTGGAAAGTGAACTGTAACTTCTTGAAACGATTTCAAAGCTCAGAATAAAACATCAAGTATTTGAAATGTAACTGATTTTAAATGCTTTGCATTCTCCTGTACGAGAGAGCATTCACTCTCAGGTACTCTTGGAAGTTCATCAGTGAACAAATGGAAGAGCGCTAGTAAGCATTTAAAAACACAGCCATTGCTATTCCAATAAAGACGAGAAAACCAACTTGTATACTTGGATGTATGAACAATGTTAGCATGTGTTCCTGTGTCCTTTTGACAGGTTTTTTTCTGTTATAACACATGGCAGCAGTGGTGTTAGAATATGTAAGAGGTATTTATTTCATGGAGATATCTGTCAGTGAGAGAGGAATGAGTGCATAATGGGGGGTTAAGTAAATGAAAGACAGATAGAGAGGTCTCTGCGTGTGTGTGTGTGTGTTCCTAGCAGGGTGTGTTTTTGGATTCCATTGCACTAGAACATTACCACAGGGTACTCTCTTTTTTTTTTTTTTTTAGTATAGTAGTTTTATTTAGATCCACGGGTCTTAATGCCAGATATGCATCGTAGATACAATTTTTGTAGTGTGAACGGGTGAAAATGGCAATTGTCGCACGTCTCTGTCCGAGGTAACATTGGGCCCTCTCTTGACTGGTGCTCCCAGTGCCTACCAAGGTCTAAACTTACTCAGTGTGTACTGAAGTGGAATGAGCGGTGAAGTTCGGTTCTGCATGCACTTCAATCTCCAGTAATAGAAACAGAAAAAAATGTGTCACTGGTACTAAAAACATCTCGCACCGGTGCCGAAACAATTCTATTATTACCACCAACAGCGCTTGTTTGATAGAGAGCATCACGTTAGTTACCAGGTAAACAACACTGTCAGTGAGATTATAGGCCTTCCAGGTCAGTGGTCTGGCCAAAGCGGTGTGCGCCTGTGTTTCTCTGTACTGCACAGCGAAGGTACCTCGTTGCTAGAGTGAATGAAAAATTCCATATAGATTTTATGTTAATGTTATTTAAATTAAATTGTGCTCACAACAACAGATGTAGTATAAATAGGCTCTCTCTCTCCCTAGTCTCTCAATCTCTCTCTCTCCCTTTTCCGTCTCTCCCCCCGTTCTCTGAAAATGCCTTGAGGATTAAGTGGGCCACAGCAGGGGAAGGTAGTGATTGACATCTGAAAGGCTGGAGAGGTGCTCAGGCATGCTGTGCCGAGGAGAGAGAGGGAGAACGTGGAGAGATAGACAGCAAATGAGGAGACCGAAATAGGAGAAAGAGAATGAAAGGGGGGAACAGAGAGAGGGAGGGCGAAAGGAAGAAAGGAGGAAAGAAAGGAAGGAAGAAAAGGAAAGAGAGAGAGTACGGGAGAGACAGACTGCATACAGAGATGTGGGTGGGGGGGAGGTTGCTTGCTTTTACTCAGCTGTTGCCACCCACATCCATTACAACCCCCCACATCAGCACCGAGATAAGATTTCAAATAACTTCGTCTTACCTTTACTGAAGCCTCCTCCTCTCCCCCCCCACACACAGCCACACAAACATACAATGGCGCAAAAATATACATTTCCTCACAGACACACATGCACACACACACACACACACACACACAAAAGGCACGAAAACACACGTGCATGCATTTGCATGGTGTGATGAGGGCATGCAGGGTGATGAGGTGTATCACCTTCACCTAAATCAGACACAGACTCCATCAAGTCATTCACTGGAATCCGACATATATCTTTAAATCACACTAATGAAAGGAATTATGGAAAAGACTGCGCTGTGTATGCATTAAATTCAGTGTGAAAAAAACACTCACAAAAATAGTGTAAATATCCCATATAAACTCAAAGTCATATTTGAGTGATTTCAAAATGGATGTCTTCATATTGAGCTGTTGTCGCTTAAAATTGTGCAAGACGCTCCGTTAAGGAGAAATCACAAGCAAATGACATCCATTCCTATCTATCCTATTTATTTTTTCTGCCTCGTCCAATGTACAACAGCACCCCCTGTGGCCACATATGGATCAACAGCTTAAGATGGGCAAAAGATGATCTAATGTTCTGACAATATTTGTTGACATAGACACCATTCACCAGCTCATGTGAAAAAATACAATGTTTTTAAGACTTGTTGGGTAGGAGCTCACTTACTACACAGACTCTCTGTGTAACTGAATAATCACCTCAAACCAACAAAACCCTTAACGTGGCAACAGGCAGTAAACAATATTTTATCTAAGTGCTCATTTCTTTTTCTGTTAGTTAATTATCACAAATGCATCCATGATAAATGTTCCTGTTTCAAGATTAAAGACACACGCACACACACACACATACACACACACACACACACACACACACACGACCACACACACACACACACACACACACACACATACTAAGACTATGTTAGAATCACTTCACTTACAGAGTGCAGCCATCTCTTTAGGAAGGTCCGCACCGAATCTCCCAAATAGGTTGCTATTGGCCAGGAGGTCGAAGGGGGAGTGGTTCCGCATGGAGTTGAAGGCGAATGGGTAGACAGCCGGTGGAAACCCCGTCATGTGACCCACCTGACCTACCTGCCGCTCCCTGTTGGTAGCCATGGTAACACAGAGGAATACCCAGAATGCCTATAGTATCCCAGACAGACCCTCTCTCTCAGGCTGTTGGGCTAGGGAATATCACACAATCACCACTTGGGTGACCACTGGAGAACTGGGGATTCCAAAATGAAAACTCCTCTCCTTCCAGCCTGCGGGATGTTGAGCTGGATGGGACAGAAGGTTCTGGTTGGTCCAAGAGACTTGCACCTGTTGAAACACATAAACACATAAAAAGATAAATATTACTATTATATTTGCTGTATATGGGGTAATTTAATAATCCACTTCCACCCACTCACGTTCGTGGGACCAAACTACACTTAGTTTAGGTCCCCGAATGTATTCTATAAATAAATGTTTTTTTTTAAAATCTTTATGATTTAGGTACTTTCAATCTGTTTGATGATGGTGAGTGAGTTGGCGGGGGGGGGGGGCAACCTGGAGCATCACGAGACTGGGACATAAAACACATCCCTAGGGTCACATTTTGGTTTGTGCATTGCTTTTCTAATAGATAGTAATGTACATAACGTGCAAAAAGTCTATCCCAACTGCAGTAGGGTTGGTGTCCAGATGTCATGTTGACTGATAATTACTAAAACTAACTACGTACGGAAAACGTTGGTAAAATGAACCTAAACAGGTATGTGGAGGGGAAGATTGACAAACATCAACATAAAGAGAGATGTGAGAGACAGAGAGGAATGAGTAGTAGAAGGAAAAGCCAGAAAACCAGAGGAGAGGAAAGGAAAAGAAAATAACAGAGTCGTTTGGAAAAAGTTAGCGGAGAGAGGGAGAGAGGGACTGAGAAGGGAGAGTGAGTAGAAGAGAGAGAGGGAGCTCTTGTTCCTTTAGTTTTGAATGGCTTCCAGACTTTTGCAGTGATTCCAGGCTATGCCATATGATTTAAATCAGCTCCACAATGAAGAGGCTCTCTGTTCATGCTGCCAACACAGAACAGCAGCCTGCCTCACAGCTCTCGTCCTCTCGCTCTCTGCCTGTCTTTCCCCATGCCTTTCAGCAGACTCTATTCCTCCCCCTGCCTCAATCCCCTCAAGACCAAAGGCCAGACACGGGGTCCAACGCATGAGGAACGGAAAGAGAAATGGAGAGAGAGATGGATAGGGAGACAAAAACAAGAGAGCCAATGGTGGCTTAAGTGCCTATGACTGTTTCTCAATATCTAACTGTATTTCAGATTTTCATGGGACAGCCCAAAGGTGCATATCTAGTCTATCAAGTCCAACCTGTACACATACTTGTCATTTGTCCCTGGTTAACTGGTAAAGACTTGTTTTCACTCCCAGGTTAACAAGTACACAATGGCTTTCAGCCCCAGGTTAACTAGTAAACCCTTGCTTTCAGCCCAGGTTAACTAGTAAAGACAGGATTTCAGCCACATGTTAAAAGTATACACTGGTTTTCAGTCCCAAGTTAACTAGTACACTGCTCCTCAACCCCAGGTAAACTAAAACACACTGGTCCTCAGTCCCAGGTTAAATAAAACACACCAGTCCTCAGTCCCAGGTTAA
>JACXGI010012324.1:0-22986 GCA_016801175.1 Esox masquinongy | reverse complement strand
TTTTTGTATTGGTCTTAAGTAATATTCTAATTTTCGGAGATACTGAATTTGGGATTTTCATTAGTTGTCAGTTTTAATCATCACAATTAAATGAAATAAACATTTGAAATATATCAGTCTGTGTGTAATGAATGAATATAATATCCAAGTTTCACTTTTTGAATGGAATTACTGAAATAAATCAACTTTTTGATGATATCCTAATTATATGACCAGCATCTGTATGTACTCTGACGAATGCACCGTACGCCATACACAGCGACAGACAGGCATCTTTATTATTTATGTGACACTGCAACAGTACAGTAACCATGGAGGAGATTAAAGTTGTGCTGCTGTTGATTGTGATTTATTGGTTTGCAAATGTGGTCATTGAGTCAACGGTGGAAAAGAGACGAGCAGTAGTAGCAAAGCGGATTAAAAATGCCCGAAATGCTAGACTTAGAGCAAGTAAATGGATTTTACGAGCTATTGCGGAGATTGACCATGACATGACTGAGACAGATTCACGCCATTGTGCATACATTTTTTTTGTTCTTTATCTGTTGTGATTTAATAAATATTTCAGCAGTAAGCGAGATAGTGTGTGGGAGTTCTTCTGTTTTCAGATTTACACAAACAGCCACTATACACACATTTGGTTCTGCAAAAATGTAGGTGCAAAATACAAATGTGCAAAACACAGGTATAAATAACAACTAACAACATGTTTTAATTTTTTAAGCTTCTCCCAGCACTGTTTCACGGTGTGAATAATGTTCAGCTCACTTGTAGGATATTTTTGCGTACACCTTATTACGGCTTGCCGTTTTCAATTCCCACTGGATTTGGTCATCAGTATAAACACTCAATATGGCCTGGGCTTCGTCGTCGGTGGTGTTAATGTGAATGGATAATGCATGCTGGTTCTCATCCCTTTGGAGTTCATCATATCAAATGCACTTTAGATGGCAGTCTGAATCAAATACGGTGTCTGTTGCACATGAGAAACGCGTACACAAGAAGCTCCCTGGTCACAAATCATCCACCCAGCTTTTGTGTCGCAAATCTAAATACAACACAAACAATAGGGTTTGGAGACCAATCACTTGCTGAAATTAGTGCAGAGTTATAATTAAATTAGGAGCTTCAAGGAAATGTTGAAGGAGCATTTAACTACTTGCACCAAATCAAGAAATGCTTCAGCAAAATCTGGGTAATCACAGTTGGCAGAGTTGGTAGCTTTTTAATTTCACGTTAGCGTAAAATTATTTTATACAAATAATGAATTGCTGGAGACAGGAGTAGAAGGCACTTACATCGTGTAAGTATGTATGATTGATATTGGCTGCTCGAATAGTTTAAATCATAGGTCTTCAACGCTCTCCTGGGGACCCTCCAGCCATTCCATCTATTAGATGTATCCCAGAGCTAGCACACCTGAATCAACTTTTTAACTAATTAACAAGCCCTTACCTGTTGAATCAGGTGAGCTAGTTCAGGACTGAATCTAAACCGTGAGATGGCTGGGGGTCCCCAGGAGAGGGTTGAAGACCTATGGTTTAAATGTATGCTCAGCCTAAGGAAAAAAGCCTAAGGATTAGGATTTTTACTATTAAAAACAAAAACACACTTGAAACAATATGCTAACAACATTAGTTGGATGATTGACATTACCATGCAACAGATTATGCGTCCCAGAATATATGTAAACATATAGCTAGGACATTATTTCCCGACCAAGGTAGCAACTTTTATGGTTACCGCAAAATAATGCATCTATAAAATGTCTTTTGATATTTATTATAAAACTGTGTAACGAAAACCTTTGTACGATTGCTCAATGCAATTAACCTGTGGGCTGCATCTCCTCACTGTTTGCCTCTGCTCCGATAAAAAATGTTTAGCACTGCAAGCCCCAACCCCCAAATTTCCGGAACTTTGGGAAAGGACTACCCCCCCAAACAGGGACTTTTAGGGGTTAAAAAAAGTTCCCGGGACTTTATTTAGACCCTGGTCCCTGCGGTGGAAACCCAGTGAGTTCCTCGAAAGGTTCCTAGTTCATGGGTAAAGTTCCTGCGGAGGAAACACGGTCAAAAACTCTAGTTCCTCATCTCACTGTCTTGCTCAACAACAAAAAACTATGATGAGATGTTCCCAGGACTTGTTTGGTGAATAAGGTTGACATAAGGAAAAATCAGCACTTTTCACCCAGCTAGGAATAGACATCATGGCAATGTGCCACCGCAAATAGTCAGCAATTTCGATTGCAGGTTGTAATTGGAATGTTGGGAGGCAGGGCATGAGGGAAATGAGGGTCTGTCTGCCCTCTAATCATTGTAATACCCTGCCTGGAGGATCCGGTTTCAGGAACCTGCTCGGATAGCAGAACCCACGTGCACCCTCTAATGCACACACACATACACTCCAAAGACAAGTCACATAAACCATTACATAGAATTGAAAGATTTGCTCAGGCCAGATTAAGTACCTGTATTCCATTTTATAGTGCACTCCCTTTTACCAGGTTTAACTAGCTGTCCAAGTAGTGTACTTAAAGGTGCCCTATGCAACTTAATGCCACCTATTGGCAGTGAGTTGTATATCAGTTCTGTAACTCCGTTAGGATCTGACATTGTCATTACTAATTAAGAGCATACTGACCGGTTTAAAGCTGTGTCACCTCCAACCGTTGTGCTGGAACAAGGAACACAGACTTTCATTTCAAATGGGGTTAAAGTTGATGGGCCCTTTCCATTACTAAGTAACACAGAATAAACAAAGTAAACAGCTAAACCAATCAAAACGTCATCTGGGCTATCTATTGTGTTAGATGCATTGCCACATTTCAGAGACTCGTTGATAGCTATCTAGCAAACATGAAACCATAATTGTGCTAGCTAGCACTAGCTGGAACAATAATATGCGCACTCCGACCAGTTTGCACAAGGATGAATCTAGCTAAAAGGCAATATATTTGCTTCTTCCAAGCAATATTCGCTTATGCATAAGGTTTAGTTAAACAACCAACAATGCATGTTCGTTTTTTATTAACATTTTGCAGTGAACACCAGGTTGTAACAATATTTTCCAGCAAGAAATGGAATCAAGGAGTGTCTGCTCAGACAAAACTTAGCTTGTTAGCATATTGTCTCGACCAAAGACTTTGCAGAAACCTTCCTAAAATGTATCTGCGCTCATACAATTAGAATAAACAAGAACATTGAATTATTGTCTGCATAGTATAATTGTTTCTCCGTCGTCATCAATCTAGAAACTTAAACATAAATTTCCTTCACTATCTAGCCAACTAGCTAAATGAGGTGAAGTAACCTACTTGTCAAGTAGAAAGGTAGCCAACTCTGCATTACTGTTCACACAAACTTCAGCTCTCGCCATCAAATGCAAAATTTAGCCTTGTTTGTCTTATGCTTGCGTTGCTTCCATGTATTTTCGTTTCTGGAGCGTTCAGTGTAGGCTACATGAACCCAAACAAAGCTTGCATTGGCCTTTACCTTACACACCTTCAAGGAAGTACATGCCTATGAACGTCCCGGCCTTCTACATTTTACTTGCAACTATGGCATTGGGGATAGTGTCAGTTCTGACACTCTGCCAGAGACCGTTTTTTAATGTTATCTGATGGTATGTAAGGGTTATTATCGGATATTTTAAATGGAAAATGATGTATAGGGCACCTTTAATAATGTAGTAAGGAATGGGCCTGACATTTTGTACACACCCTTGTCACTGTGTAGCAACAAAGGAAACACTGACCCTATTTTACACTCTCCAGGCATTTAACAGCTGATCTCGGGCAACATTCTCTGCTCTCAGGGGGGTCTTCCAACAGGCCAAAACCCAATTCCCAATCCTTTTGGCCGGGCTGGGTTACTCTGGTAACACAGCAACAGAGCCCCAATTAACCTTGCCCCGGGACTGACTGGATTACTGAATGTGGCCCGGTAGGATTAAGTCAGAATGTGTGCATTATGCATTTTAGTGTGGGTGCTAATTTGAAGTGTGACACCAGGCATAGCAATGGGCACTACCTGGTAGCCTACCTGCTAACATAAAACACCACTCTCAATGGCAATGCATCAGTAGACATGTTTTCATTACACAGTGGAATCGAGGAAATGTTTCTATTGAATCAAAATGGTTCATTTAGAAGGTCTGTTGCTTATAAATTATTAGGTAATAAATTATTCTATCTACACTGCTCAAAAAAATTCAGGTCTTGATGAATGAAATATATTAAAGATTCAAAATCTTTACTGTACATTGTGTAATTAATTGAGAACAAAATTACATAACGGTCAATGGAAACCAAGATCACCAACCGATTGAGGGCTGGATTCAAACCATCAATGACGCACTGCCAAACCGGTCATGCTGGATGATGTTGCAGGCAGCATAACGTTCGCCACGGCGTCTCCAGACTTTTTCACGTCTGTCACGTGCTCAGTGTGAACCTGCTGTCATCTGTGAAGAGAAAGGGGCACCAATGGCAGCCCTGCCAATGATGTTTTTGCTTTAGGCTTCTTGTAATGGTTTTCATCTGATCTAACAAACAGATCCCTGATAAAATAAAGAAAATGAGGCAACAGTACAGGGAAGCAAAGACTCAGAACGGAAAGCGTTGGAACGACCGAAGGTGATACGATGCCATTGGCTCAATAGAAAAACGGAGCGCTGAAACTGAGACGTAGCCTGCAGAACCTATAACAACACAAAATTACCTCAAAATTCTCCCAAATCCTTCTATTAAATGTAAATAGTTTCGACAAAATACTAATTAAGCTAAACAATGTATACACTGGTTTAGTTGCAGTGTGACGAGTGTAGGTGAAGGAACCGGTCGCAGGAGTTTGAGGAAGAAATTAGTTATATTACTTAAGTTAAAACGCCGTATTGTAAACAAACTGAGCATGGCGTTTTTGTTTAACTACCAGAAAAATATCTCCTTTTATTTTTCGTAACCGGAAAACCAAATTGCGTTAATAGTTTACTCCTCCCTCCCCATGTGAGCCCCTCAAGTCTTTAATTGGTACCAAATGTATAGTGGGAACAGAAAAGTCTGGAGCCAACATTAGCATAAATCACCGGTGTAGCCCTGGTACCGGGGTAAAGCACCAGTGGAAACGCGGCAATTGATTCACAATCGCTTCCTAACTGGACCGATTAAAATCCCTGGAGTTTAATTGATCTGGCTTTATACTGTGACGATTACGTGTTCCCTTTGAGCAGTGTATACTACACACTTTCTTCGTAATTTCTTTCAACAACGGCTTCAGTTTTCGTGTGTATTACACAATCGTCTTTATAATGCATTTAATTCAATACATCGGCTATTAATCCCGCATTTATGGCAGCCACTTTGCCAAAAAACGGCAGGATATTTATTTGGAACACATTTGATTTGGGAACGGATGGGAAAACATTTCAACCTGTGTAACCATGGTCTCAGTATAGGCTACGTGTGAGGCAACAGAAGAATGAACAATTAATTATTTCGCTCCGACTCCTGTAGAAAAATCTTGTCATGTACGTGAAATGTGGAGCCTAAGGTACGAGGCTCGCCTTAGGAAGAAAATCATGTGCTACACACGAAAAAAGCCCTTCTACGTGCGTATGTCACGAATTTCTAATATGACATTCGTGTAGATGTCACAAAAATACTGACACTGTGTTGGTATAGTATTTTAGCTTTTACCTGCATTTGGCTTAGTAATAGAATAATCTAATGTTTTTATCTATGAATAATGTAACTGTGGTGGATTTTCATTCTATGTATTTTTTGAGCCATATAAACAAATGAAAATGATATAGCCTGTGTTCTTTGAAATATTTCTTTTTCGTACTGTTTCATAAGACCTTCAATAAAAACAACCCAATTCTTCATATAATTAATCTGAAAGGCCTGACGGTTCTAGTGTTAATAGCTCAGTGATTAGGCATGTGACCGTACAATCGTTCGTCTTGTATCAGGCGCGATGGCTCATCTGTCTCTCTCTTTGGGTTAGTGTGGTGTAATTAACAGTAACTCGTCGACTTTAGCCTATAGTTAATAAACGAATTACATGTTCTGTTTTCAAACACGATTTTTAATTAAAAAAAATGTTATTGATAGAATGATAGAATTTCTTCCTTATATTCAGTATTTATTGGAATAATGCAGCAGAGTTGCCCTATTAAATGAACGTTCCAAAATGTTCTCTCTGTAAAGATGGTTGCTAGCGGTTATATACATTGACGGGTGTGTCTACCTATCACAGATCACATCTCCAGAAGAATCCCCATGCCTAATGGTCAATGTAAACATTCCACACTCCTGAGGTTGGCAGTGTGACCTACAGAGGGAGAATTTGCTGTTCTCATTATCTAGGCACATTTAACTCTCAATGAAACATACCTTCATAATACATTTAGAATACTACATTATTACACAGATTCCACACTCCCCCATCACGCATTTAAGAAGAAAAAAACATTACCTGTTTGATAAAACATTAAAAGTACAATTCAATTCCTAATGAAAAAGAAAGGCCCATACACTTATGTTACAAATGATTAAGACAAAACAACAAAAAAAAGGAATATCTGACCAATGAGGTCTTATTGATCCTCAAATGATAATGAGCATAAACAAGACACAATTGACACACCTCACTCAGGCACATAACTCAATGAATGGCAGTCGTCAATATGAGATAACATATTGACATCAACAGGCTACTATCAGTGTTAATGGTGTTCAGCAGGAAATCAGACCAAAACATGTCATCATGAGTAAAACATTTCCCCAAATTCCATTAAACAATCAAAAAAATCCCCCTTGTCCATATCATGATTCATGCTAAAATATCATACAAATAACTCATGCATATCCTGTGGTACCTATGAAAAATTCTACCTCTGAATAAGGAAAGATTGTACCTTTAATAGGGAAGGATTCACTATTTAAACATACCAGGATAGCCATAATAATGTCGATCATTAGGCATAATGTCGATCATTATCACAAGAAACATCAAAGTCCAATATTGGGATAGTCATTGTACAGTTTCCCACCTGTCTTGCGAGAAACAAACCTTTATACATATGAAATCACTATATCAGTTAATTTAGGAAAAATCGTTTATCATAAGGAATGAAGCTAGTTTCCAATCAAGTGTCCTGTAGTTCTTGTCTTCAGTCTTTTCTGTCTTGCATCAATGATATATCAGTTATTGCAGTCAGTGTGATGTGGATCCAACAAATTGCCTGGTTGTCCAAACAAGTCAATGTAGGTGTGTAGTGGAAAAATGAATTTCCAGCACTTCACTAATTCAAGATAAACCCCACCACACTGTTGTACACTGTATTGGGACCATGTCAACTGTGGCCCGTGGTACTCTGACCTGTAGTATGTGGATCACTTCTGGGCTCAGTTGGATTCTCCTCTCATCTCGCTGTTGATTATTCATCTAGATATGGAATGTGAAGAACCCAAGTGATCTGACCCTGGCGTCGTTCTGCCATGTGAGTAATCAGGAAGATTTGGAACAGATTCACCCAGTGTGGTTGTAGTACTCCTTGAACATGTTGCTGTACTCACACTCCATTGTCTGTGTCCAGTCGGTGATGTGATGCATCATCAGAAAAGGGTTTGTGATGTCCCGATCTGTTGAACATATAACTGCGAAACAACGATTAGTGTGGTTCAACAGTCCAACAGACTATCATCCACTGGGTATTGTTCCGCCAATTCCCAACATTGTAGACAATAGATCAGTCCTGAAAACTTGTGGCCGATTAATCGTCCAATACCACCCCCCACACTGTTGGAAATGAACAATCTTTGACTTTATTAGAAACAGAATAACTGTTGAACTGAATCTATGTCAAAGTAAGTACCTAAATAAACAAATACATCTGGAACTGAACATCAAACTGACTGATTCTAGTATGCAAAATAACACTCTGGGTGGGAGCTACATAGGAGTTTACTTAGCCTTTTTTTCACTGCTAATATGGCCGTTAAAATTCCAGAAATCCGGCCAAATAGAACAGCTACTGGACATATGTTTTAAACAGACATAGTAGCCTACATTTAAACAGCAATAAAACACAAATGCTATGATCCAATAAATTTTTTTTATTTAAATTAGTCAGCAGAATGAACTCTTCACAATTTTTGCAAAATGTGCATATAGGCTACAACTAGGGCTGTCACAAATATTAAATAATTGCCATATGGCAATAATTTGAGCCAGATCGCAATTATTTTATAGACAACTATCTTTTTGGATAATATTTGGATTACAAAAAAAGATTTAGATGTTTTCAATCTAAATCTTTACTGAAACTCATTTGCTTCTAAATTTCAGTATGTTTCAAGCGCATGTAAAATATTTTGACTAATATTGTAAGTCGAATTTTGTCATTTCCAGCCATATTTCCTAATTAGATAATGCACATTAAAATGTATGGATATAAATACAGCTCTGGAAAAAATTAAGAGACCACTGCACCTTTTTCTTTCCTTTCCAAAAAAGTTGGAAAGGAAGGTTTTGAGTGAGGAACAGAAGGGTTAAAATTAAGAGACCACTGCAAATTGAACTCTTCTGTTTCTCACTTCTGTTTCTCACAAAACCTTCCCTTTCAACTTTTTTGGAAAGGAAAGAAAAAGGGGCAGTGGGCTCTTAGTTTTTTCCAGAGCTGTAAATGTTGTCCCATTGCATACTGAACATGTATGCTGGAGTTGCTGCTGGAGTGTGCAGCATTTGAATCTCGTGCCACACTTAGTCACATGACCAAACACTCAGTAATGTCTTACTGAAACAGTGGAGGCTTGCTGTTTCCTTGGCAACAGATCGTATAGGCCTGTAGTATCCCAGGGCAGGAAAATAATAATATAGACATGTTGACTTGCCATTAAAGGTTCTTTATTGAAGGTTAGTATCGGAACATCCTCCACGCAAGGAGCTCTCACTAACTGCCGGTCATCCCCTCGCGTGCTCTGCCGAAGCTCCCAGTAAACGTTCTTGGCTTACCACTGCCACCTCTTCGTCGGAGTAAGAACTTACTACATAACATCCCTCCCTTCTTATATCAAAACCATTCCCAAATTACAAATAATATATTACAAATATATTACAAATAATATAGATATCGTCTTAAAAAAAACACATTTACATTTCTATTACTCCTTTAGATCAGCAGTATGCCTCAACTTGTTGAAACGAACACTTGTACCCCAGTTTTCCTTCCCCACCTCAATGTAGCTTCTTAGGTAATGATGTCCTGTAAGTAAACCAGTGGTCTTCTCTCTCTTTGCGACTGCCGCCTTCCCACTTGCAGGATACACTCCTCTCCCTGAGTCGACGGTGGTAGCCCCACCCCCGAACTGTAATTGTCCTCCTGTGTGACTAACGTCCTGGTGTCCTGTGACCCAGTGCTGGCCTCGCTGTGATCTTCCTCATTAGCTTCTGCGGCTGGTCCCGAAAACCCATTCTCCTGTCTGCGGAGCAGCTGATCCACGTCTCCTCAGAATGCGGCCGTCTCCTAACAACACCGTATAGGACACGGGCCCTGTGATGTCCTGAACTAGGCCTGATATCCATTTAGGCCCGTACCCAAAATTTCTCACACACACACCATCTCCTTGACCAAAACTGCGATACTTCGCATTGCCTGTCATGGAAAGCTTTTTGATCTTTCTGTCTTGCCTCCAGTTTACTCTATTAGTCTGGGTGTATTAAGTCTAACACACACCGTAACTTTATCTCCATCAACATTTCTGCAGGCGACTGTCCTGTGGTAGACTGAGGGGTGATCCGGTAGTTGAACAACGCTCTGCTCAGTTTTGTTTCCAAAGTGTCCCCGGAGCTTTTTTTCATTAGTTCTTTGAACGTCTGCACAGCTCTTTCTGCTAGCCCGTTAGACGACGGATGGTAGGGAGCTGAGGTGATGTGTGATTCCATTTCGTTCCAGGAACCCCCTACTTTTTTCACTGACAAAACACTGAGCGTTGTCGGACACAATCATCTCTGTAATGCCGTGTTTACTGAAACATGACCTTAGACAGTCAATAGTGGCAGCCGATGTGGCTGAACTCAATGGATAAACCTCCATCCACTTAGAGTGTGCATCTACTATCACTGGAAACATATTTCCCATGAATGGCCCTGCATAGTCTATGTGAAGCCTTCTCCAGGGCTTGTCCGGCCACTCCCACGGATGAAGTGGTGCCCTGGCGGGTGCTCTCCTATACTCCTGACAGGTGGTACATGACCTTACCTTCCCTTCAATGTCAGCCTCCATGTTAGGCCACCACAGATAACCTCGTGCCAAGCCTTTCATCTTAATCATTCCCAGATGGCCCTGATGCAGTTGTTTCATCATGGCTGCTCTTCCTTTCTCCGGAATGATGACGCGGGCTCCCCACAATATACATCCATCCTGTACACTCAACTCCTGCTGTCTCTGTCTATAAGGGGCAAACTCCGCTCCATTAATCTCTGGCCATCCTCTCCTCACATCCACTCACGGACCCTTGACAAGACTGGGTCTTTGGTTGTCCAGATCTGAATCTGTGCTGAGGTCATCAGCGGGTTTGTATCTTGGTCCATCATCATCATCAGGACTCGATCCTCAGGCGGCCAACATGCGGGCCCCTCAGGAAGTGGAAGGCGACTGAGCGCATCAGTGTTCCCATTATCCTTTCCTGCTCTGTAAGGGATCACATACTCATTTGCACGTAATGTAACAGCCCATCTCATTATTCTGGGAGATGCCATGTAAGGTACTGCTTTCATCTCATTTAGCACGCTTAAACTAATGGTTTATGGTCGGTGCAAATTACAAACTCCCTCCCAAATAAGTACTTATGAAAACGCTGCACCCCAAACATAATGGCTAACCCCTCTTTGTCAAGTTGGGAGTAGTTTTTTTCCGCTGGCGAGAGAGTGCGTGACACAGATCCTATAGGCTTTTCTCCTCCATCTGGCATGCGGTGAGACAGCACTGCCCCAACCCCATAAGGAGATGCGTCGCAGGAAAGTAGCAGTTCATTTCTTTCGTCATAATGCACCAGCACCTCGCTAGACTGCAACAGCTCTTTTGATTTCTGGAAAACCTCTTCCTGTTCCGCCCCCCATGACCATTTTTGCTCTTTCCTGAGCAGCTTATGCAAAGGAGCCAAGAGTGTAGACAAGTTGGGCAAAAATCTGTTGTAAAAATGTAACAGTCCCAAGTACGCTTTCAGCTCTGTAACAGATGCTGGTGCTTCTTGCACTGCTTTCACTTTGGCTGGAACTGGGTGAAGCCCTGTGGCATCCACCCTGTGCCCCAGGAATGTCACCTCTTTCTCCATGAAGCAACATTTTCCCCTTTTTAATCGCAAGCCTGCTTCCTCCAGTCGCTGCAGCACAGCCTTTAATGTTCGGATGTGCACCGGGTCATCTTCCCCTGTCAGTATGATGTCATCCAAGTAAACCGCGACCCCCGTAATTCCCTGCTGGACCCCCTCGATTGTACGTTGGAAAATGGGTGGACTTGAACTGACCCCAAAAGGTAACCTGGTGTATGTGAACAGACCCTTGTGTGTATTTATTGCAATATATTCCTTTGACTCCTCATCCAATACTATCTGTTGGTAGGTGTGACTCATGTCGAGTTTACTGTATTTCTTTCCCCCAGCTAAGGCTGCCCACATATCCTCCATTTTAGGAATGGGATATTGTTCCAGTGATGACACCTGGTTCACAGTAATTTTTTAATCACCACACACCCTGACTGTTTTATCTGGTTTTAACACAGGAACAATTGGTGCTGCCCATTTTGCAAACTTCAAAGGTCTCAATATGTTCTCTCATTGGAGGCGATCTAACTCAGCCTCCACCTTGGCTTTCATAGCAAACGGTACTGACCTTGGTTTAAAGAAACGTGGCTGGGCCTCACTAGCAACATGCATCTTAGCTGCGAATCCCTTTAACCTACCTAGTTCCTCTTTGAACACTGCTTCATGTTGGGTCAGCACTTCCTGCAGTGTCTCCTGCCTGTCTTCGACTTTGTTCACTGAGTGCCAGTCAACCCCCAATGCTTTTATCCATCCACAGCCAACTAAATTTGTCCCTGTACCTCTGACAACTACAACTGGTAACACCTTGGTTATTCCCTTATGCTCTACTTTCACTTTTTTTGCCCCCAGAACCTTACACGTTATGTCCACCATACGTTTTGATTGATATAGATTGATACGACACTTCCCTAGCTTTGGCCTCTCTGCTTTATTCCATAGTCCTCCAAGTATTTGTTTTGACATGATCGTAAGACCACAGCCAGTGTCCACCTCATAGTTCACCTCCCTGCCATTAACTTTTAGGCTTGGCCTTATAGGTTCCTCTTGGGGGATATTAATTTCCTCATTGTAGATAGTGTAAACCGCACTGTTGTTCAAGCTGTAAACTGTGAAAACGTCCTCATCTGTGCTCTCCCTGTCCTCTTGAAGAAAATGTGCGCTTTTAGTTTGTTTCTCACTCCCCCGTTTAGACTTTTTTCTCCTTTGTTCTCATTCTGCAGGTTCTCTTTATGTGTCTTTTCTTACCGCAGTTATGACATTTTTCCCAGCAAACCTGCAGCTGCTGGCCAAGTGGCTCGTCCCGCCACACTTGTAGCATTTTACTGTCTGAGAGTTTTCGCGGGCCTCTGCCATTTTACTGACCGTGTCCGCCATCAGCCGACTCCATTTTGCCCGTTCTCTCTCACTATTCAAATCCTGCAAATCTTTATGGGCCGCTTCCATGGCCTGCGCTTTCTTTAGAGCTGTCTCGAATGTTAACCCCTCTTCCGCTAGCAGTCGTCGTTGAATGTTATCGTCATTTATTCCACATACTAACCTATCCCGAAGCGTTACTGTCAGAATATCACCATAATTACAGTCCTGCGCGAGCTTCCTAAGCTCCGCCACATAATCAACTATGCTTTCCTCGGGCTTCCTCACCCTAGTGTTAAACTTCCAGCGCTGCACAATTTCACTGGGTTTCGGGTTGAAATGCGTCCCCAACAGCGCCACCAAGTCCACATAAGATCGATCCCCTGGCCGATCCAGACTCAGCAAATTTCTCATCAACGTATACGTCTGCGCACCCGCGCAGCTCAGTAAGATAGCCCTTTTTTTCTCAGCGCTGACTACCTCGTTAGCCACAAAAATGATTGAGAATCTCACAGTACTCTTCCCAAGACTGCGTCGAGCTGTCAAACTGTGTCACAGATCCCACAACTCCCGCCATATTCTCCTTGCGCTTATTCCAAGCCGTTCACTTCCCTCGACTAACGCGAGCTTAGCTAGCCTGCAAACTCAAACTAATGTTGCCACCCGCTCACGTAACTTCACCAAACCACCGATAACTATGTCCGAATTATCCTCGTTGCCAAATGTGGTATCCAAGGGCAGGAAAATGATAATATAGACACGTTGACTTGCCATTAAAGGTTCTTTACTGGAGGTTAGTATTGGAACATCCTCCACACAGGGAGCTCTCACTAACTGCCAGTCGTCCCCTCGCGTGCTCTGCCCAAGCTCCCAATAAACGTTCTTGGCTTACCACCGCCACCTCTTGGTCAGTGTAAGAACTTACTACATAACAGGCCACACAACATTCAGCTATTTAATATGCTATTAATCTATTTATTTGGCATATTTCCCACTGAACATTTTGGCCGTTTATATTTTCATCTGCCGGACAAGTACACAACGTGATACCGGCGAAAAGCCAGCATTTGCCGGCTAATGTAAACTCTGAGCAATGTATATATTTTTTGCTATTTTCCCCACATAAAGTCAGTTATTCCAGTTGAGAAGCCTGATATTATAATGGAGGAAACAGCATGACTGCATTCTCTCCAGAAAGGCGGCTCCTCTTGTAGCCTATATGTTGGTAACAGAACATCCTGAAGTGTGATTTGGTGGATTACATCGTTGGAAATAGTTATGTTCCACAATGGGCGATGCTGTTCTGTGATTTATCACTGGCCAGGAAGGATTACTTCTGTTGCATGACCCCTTACTTTGTAATGCCACTCTTATAAACCATTAATGTTTGTGCATATTCCTGGGATAAGGAGGACCCAAAAGTGTATTACATGGCTGCATTATTTGGAAGAGAGAATGCTTGAATGGTTTCTTTTCCTCCATGTCTTGTATCGTGAACAAGGAGCTGACAGTGTTGCGTTATATATTCGAAAGAGAACTTTTGTGGGGAGAAATAAACTGAAAACCGATACTACTTGAATGCCACTTGTCAGCCTTGCGGCAAAATCAGCTGATGCAACGTTTACCCCGGGACTGCAAGGTTTAGCCCATGTTTTCTAACCCTATCGCCAGAATAATGTGTTGAAGGTTTTTTCATGGAGTGGAGAGCTGCTTTCTGAGAAAAATATCTGATTTAGTCTACATTGAAAAATGTCATTTAAAGTCTGTCACGCATTTATGGCGCATTTATCTCCAGCGCATGTGTCTCATGAAATCAAGGAAGAGTGCCATTCTATGGGGTCTTTAACAGTTGTTTTGATTACTGTCAGGAGTTAATCACATGCACACAATTTTAGGGCAAAAGTGGCCCCCAAATGATCAGATATGGCTATTGGCCCATAGTTGTGCTAGGCTTGCACTTACGGCTAGCCAAATTCTAGCAACCATGCTTGCTAGCAAAACAGAGAGCACATGCTTTCGGCAGAGCAGCCGTTATATTCAGTCTAATGCATTAATAATGTCAGTCTATAACCAATAACCTTTTCATGCTCATAAAAACGAATAATGCTGTCTTAAAGTTAACTTTCATTTAAATAATAAATGATCTCAGTTACAGTACACAGTGACATTTCCTTGACTTTATGTATGGAGCCTCCGGCTCATCGCAAGGTGATGTAAGTCGCAAGTGACCAGTAGAGGCTGCGCAGCCATCGGCCACAATCAGAGCCAAGTTCTGCCGATAGCAATAGTTTGTAAAATGTCCTATCGGCACCAATTAATCGGCCAAAGGATTAATCGGTCGACCCCTAGTTTGATTCCTTATGCTATATTTATGCACGATAGCAACTAGCAACTAACTAGTGGAATAAGATTGTCAGACTTTTCTTAGCCAAATCAAATATGGTTATTCAACCATTAAATGTTAGACCTTACATCAAACAAAACATTTTCCAAATAAACAAATTAAAAATAAATCCTGCTCATAGAAGATGTAAAACAACAGATGCCAATGCTCCATTATAAATATGCAAACAGGAAAAAAACTCATTTTTTTCATGCAACTCTTTACATAAAATTTGATTAGCTTTGAACCCTCAGTTCAGCTCTTTCCAATCATAATGAATTATTATATCATACATTCCCCCCCTGCTTTCACTTCTTTAAGTCAATGGAAAAGTTACATCATGAGTGAATGCTGAATCACGCGAATACGGCCACAGGAGGCGCACTACTACTACAAGGATAATGGTATTATAATTTTACTTGGTACATATGTTGCCAAATAGGATTTGACAAAGTGACTGCAAGCATTTTTTTATGAAACATACAATGTTGAGCCAGACAAATTTGCAAGCTCATGCCACTCACTCTTGTTAGAATTTAGCGGTTACGTATAGTGATTAAATAATAGAGAACCCGTAAAAATCAAGGGAGAAAATAAATTCAGTATTTATTGGGATAATGCAGCAGAGTTGGCCTTTTAAATGAACATTCCAAAATGTTCTTACGGTAAAGATGGTTGCTAGCGTTTGTATACAGCTCCGGAAAAAAATTAAGAGACCACTGCACCGTTTTCTTTCCTTTCCAAAAAAGTCGAAAATGAAGGTTTTGAGTGAGGAACAGGATGGTTAAAGTTAAGAGACCACTGCAAATTGAACGCTTCTGTTCCTCACTCAAAACTTTCTTCAACTTTTTTGGAAAGCAAAGAAAAAGGTGCAGTGGTCTCTTAATTTTTTCCGGAGCTGTATATTGAAGTGTGTGTCTACTTATCAAAGATAACATCTCCACAAGAACCCCATGCCAAATGGTCAGTGTAAACATTCCACATTCCTGAGGTTGGCAGTGTGTGACCTACAGAGAGAGAATACGTTGTTCCCATTATCTAGGCACAATTAATATGGTATGTTTCATTGGAAGTTATGTTTCATTAACTTCCATCAAACAAATCAATCATATAATTCCACACTCTGATCAACATAGAGATGAAAAAATGGTAGGTAAGTCCATCTCCTCATAATAAACATATTTGCCAATGGTACCCATTAGCTCCAACTTAATGAATTGTCCGCCATTTTGAACATGTGGAAAGTGCTTCAAGAGCTACTCCTGTTGAAATTTGGCATCTATGGACCAAGGTCATTCATCAATGCATACACCAGAACAGTACAAATAAAAACATAGCCACTATTGACCAATCAGTATTCAAGCGGGTGTGGTTTTACACATATGCATATAAATCAGACATAGATGATCATATGATAAAATCATGATCATATGATAAAATCATATGATAAAATCACAGTGGGGTTATAATGGCTACATGGCGTTATATCTTTGCCTGTATAGCTCAGTATAATTTAAATTTAAATCTAACTAATGTATGAACTGTTGCTCAATTTGGCCACAAGAGGGCATGTTTGGACAAGACACCACATATCATGTTTCATGTTTGGAGAATCTATGAATAAATGGTGCTTATGGATGTCTTAGTGGTGCAATAAGGCCAATAGAAGCTTAAAGCTGAAACACACTCAATGCTGCTTAAAGCTTTAATTAGTGTTTCTTCAGTTAACTGGTGAAACACTCTTATTGTTAGTGTTACTGCTGGTTTATTATTGTTGTTGTTTGTTCCGGTTCATTATTATTATTCTGGCCAACAAGGGTGTTTTTTGCAAATTCCTGTGAGATAACATGGCTTAAAGGTGCCCAAATCACCACGCACACTCCTTGTGACCTAGAGTCTTGAAAATTGGTACATAGGTGTATCTCCTCATGAAAATCCGCCATGATGGATTTTCTGACATTTTGGATTTTTTGAAGAACACATAAAAATTACATCTCTGGCACCAAATGTCCGATCTTCACGTGTTTGATATTTAACATCTAGGTACCAAGGTCTTCAAAAGCTATATCAGCCAGGCCAGTATGTCAGAAAACATGGATACTATTGACTAATGAACATGTGCGGGTGCACCTGGTCCGGTGTATTGTCTCCTCTGGTGGGGCCATTTTGATGGAATTTGGGAAAAACAGTTTTCAGATTTCAGTGGTTGAAATCGCCTGTTACAATAAAGGCACCATCTGGTTGGGCAGTTTGCTGTTTGCTAATAGCAGCTTGCAGTTCTTCCATTGCAAGTTTAGCATTAGGATCTGGTGGTATGTAGGTTGCAGTAACAACAATAGATGTAAACTCCCGAGGCAAGTAAAAAGGCCTGCACTTAATCATCAGGTACTCTAGGTTGGTTGAGCAGTGACTCCCGGTTATGTTAGTGTCTGTACACCAGGCTTTGTTTACATAAATGCACGGGCCACCTCCTCTGGTCTTACCGGAATCCACCGCTGTTTGGTCAGATCTAAAGACAGCGCGTCCCTCCAGCTCGATTACGTTGTTGGGTATGTTGTTGTGTAGCCACATTTTTGAGAAAATCATGACGCTGCAATCCATAATCCTTTTTTGTGAGGTGATTCTTAGTTGTATTTTGTCCATTTTATTCGCCAGAGACCATACGTTAGTGAGGAAAAGGCTAGGTAGTGAAGGCCCATTGGGGAGTTAGCATTAGCCTAGCCCGGAGACCACCCCTCTACCCTCGATTTTGTTTACGACGTCTCGACGCCGCCTACGTACACTTCCTGTCGGTGGTATAGTTGGCGTCTCCCGGAACGTCTTTACAATCTCTGGTGGAAGTTGTCAAAAGCTAATGTTACCCTGCTATTTGGTCCTACTGTACTGTTTAGAGACAAAGTTTTGCTACCGGAGTTTTTGCAAACAGTAATGTTAGCTGGTATTAGCTACTTAGCGTTAGCTAATGTGTATTACCATTATTAACTACACATTTTAGCAACAGCTATGCTTTAGCTAATACAACATTAACTGATGCTAACTAACGTTAGCTAAGGCGGAGTGGTGCTAAACTGATTAGTAACATTAGCTAATGCTAAAAACATGTAGTCGTTTCTAAATAAAAGTAGTATGTTGGCTAATGCTTACTAACTAGCTAACGCAAGGTAACATCACTGTACCATTTTTTAATAGGTTACCTAGCAGAATGTGTGCATTTGAACTGAAATAGTGGCCCTATCCTTATAAGCACCTAAAATGTCGTTGAGCTTGCTAGCTAGCTCCGTGACAGCTATAGCAGTGTTTCTCAATCCTGGTTCTGGGGACCCCAAGGGGTGCACATTTTTGTTTTTGCCCTAGCACTCACACACCTGATTCCCCTCACATCTTTTGAAAGAGGTGTTAGGTACTGTTGGTCCCAGCCTTTTGTCTGTAATAAATAGCTCTCTTTTAAATGGCACTGTTCCATTCAGTTTTAAACATGCTGTGGTTCAGCCTCTTATTAAAAAACCCAATCTAGACCCTACAGATCTACAATTTTAGCCCCATTTCTAAATTGTCATTTATGTTCAAAATACTGAAGAAGGTCGTTTTTTTTATCAGCTCCCTTCTTTTATAAATGGAAATAATGTGTTGGACAACTTTCAGTCAGGTTTCAGATGACACCATTGCACAGAAACAGTACTTCTTAAGGTACTGAAAGATTTGTTGCTGTTTGGTGTTTCTGGAAATTGCATTATTTGACCCCTGCTTGACCTTAGTGTTGCTTTTGAAACTGTTGATCATGTCATCCTCCTGGATCGCCTCCAGCAAGGGGTTGGTATCCAGGGTGTTGCTCTACAGTGATTCAACTCTTATTTGAAAGAGAGAACATTTTCTGTTTATTGGAAATATTTCCTCCTCTTCGGCAGCGATCACATGCGGAGTTCCTCAAGGTTCTATCCTGGGGCCAATTTTATTCTCTTTATATGCTCCCTTTGGGCACCATACATAATATACCATGCCACTGTTATGCTGATACACAGCTGTACTTACCACTAAAACCAGGTGATACTAATTCCTTGAGGTCCCTTTTTGGCTGTCTTAAAGATATTAACTTAATCAGAGTAAAATGGAAGATATACTATTTGGCACCCCCAAATTAATTGAGGAGCTATCTAAAAATTTGGGGCCATGGTCCACAAAATGCACCACCTTGCAAGAAATGTAGATGTTATATTTGATTCAGCATTAAAATTTGACAAACAAATTAATTCTATTGTCAAAGGTAGCTTTTTTCATCTGAGGACTATTACAAAACTAAAATCCTCTCTCTTAAGCATTTGAAGATTGTTATACACGCACTTATCTCAAACTGATAATTGCAATTCTTTGTACTTGTAATTCTTTTAATTTAATGAAAAAGTCAGTTATCTTCACCTATATTGATATTTATTGTATTAATGTCATTTACGTATGAAGGAAAAACGAACGTTGTCGTGCAATGACATGACATAGCTTTGGCAGTGTGAAGTTCATCTTCAGTCTCGCTAGAATGGGCTCAATTATTAGGACTATTCCAAGTAGTAAGATGCTAGTATTACTGGCTTGTAAGCTATTAAAATGGCCAGTGGCAAAAAGCCATACAGTTCATAGATGCTATTTGTGGTGGAAGTAAACTTCATAAGAAATCAGTCAGTTTAACACAATGCTTAATGGTTTCTAGCTAAATATTCAAACATGGCATGATGTTTATTAATGCGCGACAAATTGATATTTTGAGACACAATTTTATTATGTTCCAATCCATCCCAGTACTGGCATACTAATTTACTATGTTAAACAGTACATACTTCATCACTTACGAAATACGGATCTACTTGCAGTACATATGTAGTATGCGGACATTCATCAGATACTGTCCTTTGTAGGTGTCTGCTATGACTTCCTTTGTGTCGGAAAGAAAGGCTGAACAGTATTGATTGTAACCAAACTGACACAAAAAATTGATAACCAATGGAGAAGCATCATCCACACCTCACACGAAAGCTGTGGGGTTAAAGTGCAAACAAAGAACTAGTGTTTCAATAAAAAAAAAGTTTCAAAAGCAAAGAAAGAAGAACTGCAAGCAAAGGGGGGCAGTCTAGCCAAAATAGAGTATGGTTGATAGCGAGTTTTGTTTCTAAATGCATTTTTGTTCTCAAAATATTTTTTGCGATCTATTACTAAATATTTGATTGATTTTTTTTACTTTGAAGACTTGTTTTTGCTTTTAAAACTATTATTTTTGATTGAAAAGAAAAAAGTTTTGCTCTCGACAAAAAGACACAAATGGACCTCCATACATTTCCTCGTGAAAATGTATTACATTTTGTATTATTTTTCTTAATCATCACGCAAAGTCAGACGTCTGTTCTCAATCTTTCAATATATTTTAGATTAATTCTGACAAACCCTGTTATAAATCTAACAAAATGCTTGTGCACTATTTTACATGTGTTCCATTAAAATTTTTATGATTTATCACTAACAAAGCCTTTTTTTGGTCACAATTGTGAACGTCACACCAAATGATATAGTGTCAAACCATAGAATGAACCATATCACACCACAGTTTGTCAATGCAAAAACATGTATTATATGCATTTAACATTCAAAGAAAAACTGTTTAAGAACAATCACACCAAGGTGTGAAACATTGTGCCACTAAACATTGTGTAGCACTTGGTTATTGGACGCAGGACTAGTGAAGAACCATAGTTCTAGTGCGGAACACACTAATACGGAATCCCAGGAATGACACGTGACAGAATTCAGGAACCTAGGTTTATGTCGCATGTCACTACTTTTCCGGAGAGCCGTTTGTAAGAAGAATTTCGTTTTTGCAGAAATGCCTTCTTGAGGATGTGAACTTTAATGTGACTTAATAACAAACTAGTATGCGAAGTGTAAATGCAAATAATATTTAAAATGCAAACCTTGTTTAACCAGGAAAATACAGGACTTTTCCTGCTAGACATGATTTTCTGAGATAATGACATACTGAGTTCTGATTGGTTTGCCAAATCACTGGTTTCTGTCATAACACCCATATTTGTTCAGTAGAATTGCAACCCGGGGTTTTTCAAAAGCAGACAACTGCAGTCGCCTTGCTACAGCTGTGAACCACGTTGCTGCCCTGAATTTAGCTGGCATTGTCAACAAATCTCAGTCGGATCAAGTTGTGAGATACTACTTTCTGGAGGACAATGATGCTGTGACTCAGAAGATGAATCGGACGACAATGAGGAAATCCCAGACTTTGATACTGTTCAAAACGTTCAGGCAAAATTGAGGCATTTCATTGCAAGCAAGCAAGTTTATTTATATAGCACAATTCATACATCGAAGCAATTCAATGTGCTTTACAAAGAAAAATAAAATAAAAAATCTATAAAAATACAATAACATAAAAACAAATACTCAAATTAAAACATCAAAACAAATGAAAACAGCATAATAAAAATACAATAAGAAAACATATAAAGATTAAAAAAAGATTAAAAATGGGATAAAAACATAGGAAGCTATGAGGCTAAACAGTGTGGTTAAGTTTAAGTGCTCAGTCGTAGGCACGTAAAAAGAGTAGTTTTTTTAACCTGGATTTAAAAATGGATACGTTTGGGGCACGTCTAAGATTCTCCATGTTTAGTTTGGGCTCTGGGCTGTACTAGCTGACCTGTGTTCATGGATCTAAGAGCCCTGCTCGGTTTATATTCTTCAAACATATCAGAAATGTATTCGGGTCCTAAACCATTCAGAGATTTATAAACTAAAAGCACCACTTTGAAATCTATTCTGTAACTGACTGGAAGCCAAGTTAAAGATTTAAGAACTGGAGTGATGTGCTCTGTTCTCTTGGTCCTGGTTAACATTCTAGCAGCCGCATTCTGAATGAGCTGCAGCTGTTTTACAGTCTTTTTCGGGAGTCCAGTTAAGAGGCCGTTACAGTAGTCAACCCTACTAGAGATAATAGCATGGATGAGCTTCTCTTGGTCTTTTTGGGACACCAAGCCTTTGATTCTGGCTATATTTTTTAGATGATAGAATGCTGTTTTGGTGACCGCTTTGATATGACTGTTAAATGTGAGGTCTGAGTCTATTAGAACACCAAGATTACGCACTTGATCCCTGGTTTCAAGGGCCCGAGAGTCTAGCTCTTTACTAATACTTGTTCTTTTATTTTTGTTGCCAAACACAATAATCTCAATTTTATCTTGTTTTAATTGTAGACAATTTTGGTTCATCCAGGTATTTATGTGCTCTATACAGTGACACAGAGAGTCTATTGAGCTGTTGTCATATGGTTCGAGAGCCATATATATTTGAGTATCATCAGCATAGCTGTGGTAGTTAATGTTGTTCTGTAGAATTTGGCCCAGAGGTAGCATATAGAGATTGAACAGAAGGGGTCCGAGAACTGATCCCTGTGGAACTCCGCATGTCATAGCCACCCTATCAGATTCATGATTACCAATGGTGACAAAGTAACTCCGGCCATCTAGATAAGATCTGAACCAATCAAGGACTGTCCCGGAGACATGAGTTCTGATGCTATCTGCTTTATTGGGTTTGTAAGCTTGTCGACCATGACAAATAGAGTGCGAGTATTGTTGGTATTCTTGTTGATCATTCCCGATAAATGTTGCTGTCTGGCCCTGCGTAACTCATTGTTGAAGCTACCAAGGCTTTGTTTACAGATATCATAGTGATTTTGAAGTTTAGTTTTCCTCCACTTACGTTCCGCTTTCCTACATTCTCTTTTCAGGGCGCTTACCATCATGGTGGTTCTCCATGGTGTTTTCTGTTTGCTCATAGTTTTCTTTACCTTTACCGGTGCAACACGATCCATGACATTCAATATTTTGGCATTACAATTATCCAGGAGTACATCAACTGACTCAGCACTTAT
>JACXGI010012323.1:5746-23058 GCA_016801175.1 Esox masquinongy | reverse complement strand
TCTGTCATTGTTCGTAACAGAGAACCACACAAAGAGGAATATAGCAGGGTCCCAGTGCATAAACCCCTTATTAGAAAGGTTCTTCCTTCAATATGTCGACCGACATGAATTTAGTCACTGTCATGCTTTCACTCCCAGGTGTTCCCGGTTCTCTTGATTACCCTCTGTGTATTTAACCTGCGCCCTCTGTTTTTTATGTGTCAGTTCGTCTTGTATTTCCATGCCCAGCGTCTCCTTGCCTGAATGTTTTCTAGTTCGCTTTGTTTGCTCACCTGTGTACCGATCTCCTGCCTGCCCCGACTACAATCCAGCCTATCATCTGCCTGCCTGGCTTGCCGATACACTTGGTGCCAACCTGTCCCCGACCAAGATCCTACATTTCGTCTGTCTGTGCCTTGTTACTCCCGACCCGTGTACCGGAACTTTGCCTGCCCCCGACATGCTCCTGTCTATCTTCATTAAACATTGCTGCCCACGGGAATCCACACTGATTCTGTGTTTGCATTTGGGTCTAGCCCCAGTGTCTTTAAATCCAACTAATCTGAAGAAGTAATATATCTTTGGACAACATACCCTTATTGTAAATTAAGGTTTGTAACCCTTAAATGTAATGTTGAGCAACATTTTGTATTAAGATTTTGGTTTCCTTACCTTGTCTATGAAATGCTAACAGTTGTGTTTGGTAGAAAAATCAAACAAATGTTAACATGTTTAGAATATATTTAAACAATAAACAGTAAACAAAAATATAAATGCAACATTGCATAAATAAAGCTTTTCGTGTGTATGGAAAAATTATGGGATCTTTCATGTAAGCTCAAGAAACATGGGCCAACATGTTATATGTTGTGTTTATATTTTTGTTAATTCAGTACATTCCAGCAGTTAGACTTGTTCTTGGAATAAAAGGTTTGATAAATATCCTTTAAAATCTTTTGTGTAGTTGTACTTTTTGTAGAGAAAGAGGCATAATCAGTCTAAAATTAAACAAATGGATCTTTCATTGGTTCATGACTTCTCGTCTTTGGGATAATGACTCCCTTAGTTGGGACACAGTCACAACCATTGAATCATTATATACATATGACTAGTTCTCATTACAGACTGCCATATTATCTTACTAAAGTCTAATCCACGTTTTGTAAGGTGTTTTGTGAAACCTTAGATTTCATAAATCATTAATACATAGTAATTTATAACAATGAGCATACTAAACTAGACAAATGTGGGGGTAATAATACATGATTTGAAAACCTTGTAAATTCCCTTTAAATGTTTTATTACTAAAGATAACATAATTGAGAAATGCATGTTCTGATGTTGGACTATCATATTCTCGAACTGTACATTATAGACCTGGTAATCATTCAGTATTACACAGAAAATTGCTATTTTAAAACATTGTTCCCCAATTTAGCTTGTTCTGGGTAAGAATGATTCATCATGACAATCACCATAGATATTTTGAAACAAAATTAAATTTTACCATTATACAACATAGAAAAACTACAATAACTTTGAATATAGTTAATGTATGCCCTCCCTAAATCATTACTATCCAACTCAATCAAATAATTCTGTATCAACTCCACGTGTATCTATAACAGGAAACTGAGAAAATGTAAGTCAGAGAGTTTTTACGAGAAAGAAGCCATTACATCAACAACACCATATAACAAACTATATCAAACTTGTGTTTTTCAGGATAAGGAATGAAAAAATATAGTAATTATTAACATGGTAATATCCAAGTTAAAATACGTGTAGCTGTCAATTTGAACCATGGATAAAAGAAAGCATAAATTATGGGATTTATTAAGGAATTTACAAGTGGCATAAAGCATATAAAAGCTGATAATAAATTACCACTTGCAACATCCAAAAAAAATATGCTAGGATAAATCGGAATCCAACAAATTAGATAGTTAAAAACAATAATAGCGAGAGTTTTTGCTGCTTTTCTCTCAGACTTATTTGCCTTTACAGATTTAAAACCAGACACAGTGGCAGCCCCTTTAGAAATTATCTTTCTGGCCTGTGATCTGGCCACCACAAATATTTTCAAATAAAGTGTTATAATAATAGAACATGGGATACCCATTGTAATTAGAAGGCCTACAACACTAACTGAGATATCTCCCTTCACCAAATAACATTCTTGAAAACACCTACTGACTACCTTCACATGTACAATGAAACTTACAATAGCTAATATTACACAACAACACCATGTAATGGACATACAACAATAACTTCTTGTTATTGTTATTGTTGAATGGTACATTAATGGATAACACACAGCAACATAACGGTCAATAGATATCAAGACCAAATGAGCAATGGATATAGAAGTACATAAACAAGTGATGTATATCAGCAACGCACAGTAATAATCCCCAAGAACCCAGCATGGTTCCATTATTGATATTGTAATTGCTGGTATCACAATAAGTCCCACCAGGAGATCTGACACAGCCAGAGAGAGGATGAGTAGGTTGGTTGGAGTGTGGAGCTGTTTAATGTGAGAGATGGAGATGATCACCAGTAGGTTCAAAAATACTGTAACCACTGAAATCAATGAGAAGAACATGTACAGTGACATGTACATAGGTGTCGACAGTGAATCCTTTTTGCAAGAAGAGTTTCCGTTTTGAAAACAGTATTGAGCATCTTCATGTTCCTCCATTTGTAAAAAAAAAAAATGTCCTCCTGTTTGGTCCTGTGTGTGACCCTGTCAGGTCAGCCTTCTGACAAACTCTGAACTCTCCCTCTCTTTTTATTCCTGTTTGACTGACAGACACTCCCCTCTCAGAGTGTGTTTGTGTGGAAAGGAGCCCACAGATTAATGAACAGGAAGATAAACAAACAATTTCTGAAAACATGATGAAATGTATCACAGGATTGTATGTTCCTGTGCCAAACTAGCCTGTCATTCAGCTTTACTGACAAATGGAGAGAAACATACATTTTGTTGATATCTGAGAGTTTTATTGGAAAACATATATTATCAGTGCAATGTGTTGGTCCATCAAATGATTTTTTACATAGGAAATCAGATGACAAATTATTTGGATATGTTTTGGGTAATATCAGCGCTCGGTTTGGACCTTTATCCACAAGCTTCAATGACATGATGGCATGTCATTATTTGACAGAGAATGCATGCTAACCATACGGACATTTGGTAGTCATCAAAATAGTCTTGACTGTATGTGCATCGCAGCAATGGACCTGGGACCATTGATGTTGAGATATGTGTGTTCTGAAGCACATCCGGCATTCTGGTTTGCTTAATAAGGACATCAAGGCTGGTATACTAATGTGCATAAAGGAATGCACTCTCGTTTTCTACACTGTAAAAAACACAAAAAATCCAGAAAAACGCTTGTCAAAAATTGTATAAATGTATTTGCATTTTAATGAGTGAAAAAAGTATTTGACCCCTCTGCAAAACATGACTTAGTACTTGGTGGCAAAACCCTTGTTGGCAATCACAGAGGTCAGACATTTATTGTAGTTGGCCACCAGGTTTGCACACATCTCAGGAGGGATTTTGTCCCACTCCTCTTTGCAGATCTTCTCGAAGTCATTAAGGTTTCGAGGCTGACGTTTGGCAATTCAAACATTCAGCTCCCTCCACAGATTTTCTATGGGATTAAGGTCTGGAGACTGACTAGGCCACTCCAGGATCTTAATGTGCTTCTTCTTGAGCCGCTCCTTTGTTGCCTTGGCCGTGTGTTTTGGGTCATTGTCATGCTGGAATACCCATCCACGACCCATTTTCAATGCCATGGCTGAGGGAAGGAGGTTCTCACCCAAGATTTGAAGGTACATGGCCCCGTCCATCATCCCTTTGATGCGGTGACGTTGTCCTGTCCCCTTAGCAGAAAAACACCCCCAAAGCATAATGTCTCCACCTCCATGTTTGACGGTGGGGATGGTGTTCTTGGTGGGGATGGTGTTCCAAACACGGCGAGTTGGGTTGATGCCAAAGAGCTCGATTTTGGTCTCATCTGACCACAACACTTTCACCCAGTTCTCTTCTGAATCATTCAAATGTTCATTGGCAAACTTCAGACGGGCCTGTACATGTGCTTTCTTGAGCAGGGGGACCTTGCTGGCGCTACAGGATTTCAGTCCTTCATGGCGTAGTGTGTTACCAATTGTTTTCTTGGTGACTATGGTCCCAGCGGCCTTGAGATCATTGACCAGATCCTCCCATGCAGTTCTGGGCTGATTCCTCACTGTTCATATGATCATTGCAACTCCACTAGGTGAGATCTTGCATGGAGCCCCAGACCGAGGGAGATTTACAGTTCTTTTGTGTTTCTTCCATTTGCGAATAATCGCACCAACTGTTGTCACCTTCTCACCTATCTGCTTGGCGATGGTCTTGTAGCCCATTCCAGCCTCGTGTAGGTCTACAATCTTGTCCCTGACATCCTTGGACAGCTCTTTGGTCTGGGCCATGGTGGACAGTTTGGAATCTGATTGATTGATTGCTTCTGTGGACTGGTGTCTTTATACTGGTAACAAGATGAGCTTAGGAGCACTTCCTTTAAGAGTGTGCTCCTAATCTCAGCTCGTTACCTGTATAAAAGACTCCTAGGAGCCAGAAATCTTTCTGATTGAGAGGGGATCAAATAATTATTTCACTCATGAAAATGCAAATCAATTTATAACATTATTTGTCATGCGTTTTTCTGGATTTTTTGTTGTTATTCTGTCTCTCACTGTTCAAATAAACCTACCATTAAAATTATAGATTGATCATTTCTTTGTCAGTGGGCAAACGTACAAAATCAGCAGGGGATCAAATACTTTTTTCCCTCAATGTATGAAGAAATAAAAAATATTTTCAATTTATTTTACATAGATTCTTGTGCCATCAGTAGGGATGAATCATGATGAACGGATGACAAAACTGTCTGAAAATTACATTCAATGAGGACACCATCCGATTTGTAACAGGGCTTTTCATTGAGAGGCAAGCATATCACATTGCATTGCTTGCAGTCAGTCTCTGGTTACTGAAAGAAAGATAGAAGGTTAGAGTACCTTAATGGCTAATGCTGGATGGATGTACTTGCAGGCATTATACCAACTTGGTTGCTGAATCAAAAAAACAAAAGATCTTATACATAATGCAATATACAATGGAAAAAAGGCTAGAAAAAGCAAAAAAAAAATACATCCTTTATGGTGTCACAGAATTACGGAAGGACCACAGACGTGAACTATGTTGTCTACTCAAGACTTTATGAGATTCTGCGCCGTCTCTGTTCGCTGTAGATTGCCTTGAAATATTCAATGGACTTTCAAAGTCAATGGGAGATGTTCCGTTGGGGGGAAAAAAGAGTGGAACGAATTGTGTGTTGGAGGAGTTGCTGCTACTTGTAACACCAGCACCTCCTACTCCTCCTGCTCCACCTCCCCTGCCGGTGCAGTGGTCCGTATCCCTGGGATACCAGCTGCCACCGGCCCAACGCACCCTAATCAGCTACACATCACAAACCCGACTTGTCTGGTCACCTGGTTCCTGTTTTCCCAACTAACTGTAGTATATAATGCCCTCTGTTCTCCCCTGTCCTTTGTTGTTTATTGTTACATGTCCTGCGTTACGCCCCTGACTCCTTATTCCAGCTCACTGCTTTTCTAAGCCCTTTTTATCGATATTTAGTCTGAGACGTTCTTGCACTCAGTGTTTTGTTTGCTACACCCTCTTTTGGTGCACTGTTATTTTTGTGTGGCTTTGAATATATATCGCTGAATCCTGCGCCTGGCTCCAGAACCCTTCTGTCGTAAAACTACCTGATGTAGCAAACAGTCCATGTGGATGGTTGGACTATCAGTATGAGTTTTGCTGCTTTTTCCAATGTTAACACCTTAAATTCTAATATTGTAGTCGGACTGAGCTTGCGACTGTGATTTTTTTCAGGCACAATGCAATGAGATATCTCCCTTCACCAAATAACATTCTTGAAAACACATACCAGCTATGTTCACAAGTAAAATGAAACTTACAGTAGCTAATATTAAACAACAACACCATGTAATGAACATACACCATATAGTTCTTGCAATTGTTATTGTTGAGTGGTACATTAATGGATAACACACAGTAACATAACGGTCAATAGATATCAAGACCGAATGACTAATAGATAATGAAGTACATAAAAAAGTGATGTAAACAAGCAACGCACAGTAGTATCTTCCAAGAACCCAGCATGGTTCCAGCTGTTTGAAGAGAGAGATGGTGATAATCACCAGTAAGTTCAAAAATACTGTAACCACTGCGGTCAATGAGAAGAAGATGTAAATTGTTATATACATATATATCGATATTGAAGCCTTTCTGCAAGAAGAGTTTTGAAAGCAGTATTGAGTATCTTCATGTTTCTCCATTTGTAATAAGGATTTAAAATGCTGAGGTCATGATCTTGTGTGTGATCCAGTCAGACCCTTCTGAGAATCTCTGAACTCTTCCTGTCTTTTTATCCCTCACTGACAGGCACTCCCCTCGCAGTGTTGCACACGTGAACTAACAGTACGATGATGTAATGTATCACACATAATGTGTCACATCTGCGCTGCTACAGGGACATGTTGAACATGTACAATTATTTGTCAAGTCCTCAAAATTGACTTAAAGGAAAAGTTTGCTATTTTTGATACTGGTTTCTGGTTATCTATAGCCTAATCCTGGACTGTGGGGACCAGCGTAGGAATTTCACAGCGGCCACAACGGCCATGGCCGTCGTTGCCCTTCGTTTTGGCCGTGATGCCCCGAAAATCATTGTTTGCCCTACGGCCACCATGGCCTTTGTGCCCCTGCCACTCTGAAAAACTTGCGGTCAGCAGTTTGTTTGAAAGTTTGTTTGTAGTTCGCAATTGAGAACAACCACACCACGGACTACATGCAGGTAAGCAAGCTTGCTAGTTATCGATCGATAGATAGCTGACTTATTTAGTGATTACCTGTATCAAACCTCTCTGTTTTGGAAGCAATTGAAAAACCTCTCTGTTTCATGAGCAATTGGGAGGAGGGAAAGTTCTGATCTCTGAGTGGGAGAATACACCTGAACACTTTTTGAAAACTCTGATTACTTGTTCCGCGCACAAAAAAGTCAGTATATTTGTTTAAGGTCGTACTCTATAGTGCATGTTATACCGTAGCCTCTTTGTTGTCGTCATGTGAATCCTCCCAACTAAAACTTCTGAAATGAAACAGATTCCAGAATCTATAAACATTTTCAGCGAGGAGTAGATGTAATTTCAAGGATTAAAATGTGACAATTTAAATTTTTATGTGGAAAAAAACATATCAGTTACAATAAGTTATTATTCAAAGTATGATATTAAAAGTGAATAATGTATGTTTTTATGCTATGCATGTTTTCTTCTTCTCAGCAATTCAAGTTGTTTATTTGTGAGCACCAAATCCTCTTATTTCACTCAATGACCTTTGTGCCCTGGCATGTTGCCTTTTTTTTTGGCTTGACCTTATTCTTATGAACAGCCGTCTTTGAAATTTTCAGGATGGAAGCAACCTGATGCTCTCTGTATCCCTCTGCCAGTAAGGCCAGAATTGAACCCTTCTTTTCCTCACTCAAAGCTTTTCTTTTCCACTCTTGTCATGGTTTGTCATAGTTATGGTTTGCCATAGTTATTTTTTTATTCAAATTATCTTTTCTTGAGGTACTACTTGCACTGTTTTTGCCATCCAGCTGGTACTATTGCAAAAGGATAGTGATGACCACAGCAGTGGTTTTTATACTTTTCTTCATTAAATTAGGTTTGGTTCATGTAATCACCTAATCAGTACCTCATTAAGTAAAATGAGGTGGGCCTGTGTTGGAATTTAACAGACACTGGAATGGAATGGCTGCAATACATGTATTGATGCTGATTTAAGAAAAATTAGGAGTGGTCTCTTAATTTTTTCCAGAGATGTATATATGAATACATATAGAATGTGATAATAGTAATTGATACTGATTATGTCCTGCTTGATTTTTGTGCAGAGTGGTTTTTAGATTCTATTCCATGGTTGAGCTCGATCTCGATGGCGAGCCACTCTGCGCGGAGGGAATGTTTGGAAGCAGTGACCATCAGCCAGGACACTCTTAAAATCACAAAATTCCCTCCCTGCTCCTGGAGAGTGTTCCAGTTCTGTGGGAAAGTTGTTTTCTTGCTTCCTCATTTTCCTGAGCATTCTATGGTCATCCATTGTAGAGGCCTTGACCGAATGGAGATTACTGCACCAGAATTTCCTCATTTTTAATCATGATCCTAATCTTTTTTGTTTTTGGTAAGCCTATGGTGTCACATACATATGTGCTGTATAAAATAGATAAAAAATGAACATCAACAAAATAATCATTATGATCTGTGTTCCTTTAAAACATCCAGACATTTCTCTTTGACTGATGTCACTATGACCGTACTGTCTCTAGTGGTTTAGTGAACAACTCTTTAGTGATGTTAGTTTGACTTGTTTAGGACATTCCTCACACCAGAGGGTTCTGTCATCATCTGTATACAAGGAAATGTAATAATATGGGCCAAAGCCCACAGGAGTTCCACCACTTAAAGGTGTTTGAAACACACATGCTTTACTCCAGGGCCTCAATAAGGCCCTGATACAACATCAACATGCAAAGTTAACATACAGTGAACCTCAGTACAACTCTAGTGTACTTTCTGTTTATGGAGGCTAGTATGACTTCCATTATGGCATTCTTAGTTTGGCCTCAGCACAACCTTCACACTAAGAAGCCCAACCTAGACAGGTTAAGAATGCTGATTCTCAACAAACAAGGCAATAGTTGTCCTCCTTTGACCTACTGGGACAGAGATTTTCAAGTCACAGTAAGTCATATAGCAGATGATCTCTTGAAGCGTGACTTACAGTGATGGAGTACATCTTAAAATAACTAAGACAACTCCATCTCACAGTGAAGAAAAAAACTGTCACTAATGGATAATATGAAAGACAAACATGACTCAACCGCCTCCAGGCTCTTCATTTCATGTCTGCCACCGGTTTCAGGGCTGAACATTCAAACCCTTTATTTATTATTAAACAGGGTTCTAAAGACATCAAAATACAAATCATGTCAAGAGGTTATGCAGTATATCTATTTCATCTCTCCCACGTACACAACATTTAAAAGATACAAAATCATTGAAGGGTCCAAACAACCCTGAATGTTTTTTTAATAAACAGGAGAAAGGAGTGTCAGAACACAGGAATTAAACTACTTAACCACTAATATAGACAGCAGCTCAGCCCAACTTCTTCAGTAGTCTGTGGCTCACTGACACTGTTTGTTAAACAGGAAGAATGTAGCTCAGGGCTCTGGAGGAGGATGGACCAGATGGCTCCAAACGAAGGCAGACCGTTTACCCAGCAGGGGATAACAGGCCCAATGATATAGCCTCTCCAACTGGTCCCCAGCAGAGGAGGAAAGGGCGAGTAACGGAGCCCCTCCAACTGGTCCCTAGCAGAGGAGAACAGGCCCAATGATGGAGCGCATCCAACTGGGCCCCAGCAGAGGAGAACAGGCATGGTGGCTGTGGTTCTCCCAGCCTTACCCTACCTACAGAGACAACTAGTGCCCTATTAGCAGAGGCAACAGGGGAGGACACTGTAAACACACAACCTGAATGATGAAGAGCAATCACAGTCTTTCATGCCTCATAGGGCTCCAGTTGGTCTGGTGCCTTCCAGGTTTTAGGATACTGAATCAAGTCTAACCACACTGATTTAAGTCTGGTCTTCACCACAATGAAATTGAATTGATAATTGGTGATTGTTAGTATTTTATTTCGTGAATTATTATTTAGTGTAATACATTTGTAGAATCTTAATCTTCAGTAAAATAAGCAGAGAAAATTCAAAGAGAGATGCTAGGATGTGTATGCAATTTATTTTCTATTTCTCTCCAAACTCCAAATAAAAACAGTAATGTGTAATACGTTTGCTGAGTTGATAATTGGTGATCCTTGGTATTTCGTTTTGTGAATAATTATGTAGCGTAATACATTTGTAGAATCTTAATCTTCAGTAAAATAAGCAGAGAAAATTCAAACAGAGGTGATAGGATGTGTATGTGTAACGATTCTCATCTGGTTTAAGACTAGGAGACACTTGGCTTGATTATCTGTGTTTCTTTTTATTCTCTGTGGAGATTCAGCATAATACACTGTGAGAAATTCGATCTACAGCTGCACATTTCTTTCTCCAGCATAGGCAAACATTTCTTCTGCTGGATTCTTTTAAAGAAAATCAGTATAAACTGAAAATTTACAAGCACATTATAATAGCTACACAAAAATATTGCATTAGCAAATACATTCATTGTGATCTTACAGCTTTTTTTTTTCATTCAGCACATAAAAAAGCATTTTTTTAAGCATTTTTTGTTTTTCTTATTAATACAAAATGTTCATACACCAACCGTTGCATACAAAATTCCTAATATACAGCCCCGGAAAAAATTAAGAGACCACTGCACCGTAGGCTATTAGTGATTAAGTTGGAAAACGGTAAAAAAACAGTTAAATAGTTTCTAAATAGTTTTCCGTTTGTCAGTTTAGAATTCTGACAATGGAACAATGTAATATATGCCTATTTAGGAAAAGTCACGGAAGGAGGGTGTAGTTTTCAAAATTGAAGTTTTATTTTAATTACAAATTGAAACGCCAATTCCAGTAGGTATTTGGCGGTCCTAGTGTTAAACAGAGCAGGAGACAAGGAAAATTTTGAGTGCATTCCTTAGATTTACAAGGATTTACAGTGGAAAAGGAGAACTGACCCTACTCCCCTGGCACAATAATATAGCAGCATAAAGCCTTGGGGCTGAGACAGGTCCTATCCGGGGTCCAGTGACACTGGGACCACCAAATGCACTGGACAGGGCGGGCAAGGCGTTTGGAAAGCTAAAGTGCCTGTTCACTAGGGCAACAGTGCTTGTTCATCCTGACACCTCCCTGCCCTTCATAGGGGAGGGGGATGCCTCCGAGGTGGGGAAAGGAGTGGTATTACCCCAGTCTTCAGGCACCCCACCGAAGCTCCATCCCAGTGCCTACTATTCGAGAAAGCTGACCCCAGCAGAACGCAATTACGATGCGACAGGGAGCTAGCCATGAAGAAGTCTCCGAAGGCATGGAGACACTGGCTGGAGGACACCAAACATCCCTTTTTGGTCTGGACTGACCACCGGAACCTGGAATACATCAGGGCAGCGAAGGGGCTCAACCCTTGTCAAGCCAGGTGCGCCTTGTTCTTCGCCAGGTTCCGTTTCACCCTCTCCTACCCTCTTTCACCCTCTTCCTACAGCAACAAAGAATGTGAAGGCGGATGCCCTATCATGCCTATACAATGGGGAAAGAGAGGCTCAGAGATGACACGCCAATCATTCCTCCTTCCATCATTGTGGCATCTGTGGTTTGGGAACTGGACACCGATATCCAGCAGGCATCATGTGCGGAGCCGCTGCCTATGCAGTGTCCAACTAACCGAACCTGTGTGCCAACAGTGATGTGTGACTCACACCACCACTTCCTTTGGGCATCCTGGCATACGCCTAGACACCTCCCCGTTGGGAAGCTCCACCCCCTTACCGGTTCCACAGTGACCGTGGTGCCATCTCTCCGTGGACTTCCTCACGGAACTGCCTTCCTTGACAGGGATTTACAACAATACTAGTCGTTGTGGACTGGTTCTCAAAATTTTGTCGCCTCCTTCCCCTGTCTGGGTTTGCCCACGGTCCTGCAAACTGCAGAAGCCATTTTATGTTATCAGCCGGCCCTGGCCCCGAGGTACCCCAGTTAGACCAAGGTCGCTGTGGTGTACAAGTGGTTTCGACCCCCCCCCCCCCACATTGTTGTTGGCCAGGCGTACGCAGTTCACGCCATCCTGGATTCTGGGCGTCGGTGGAGGTGTCTGCAGTACCTCGTGGAGTGGGAGGGGTACGGTCCTGATGATTAGTGTTTGGTTCCGACGCAGGACATTCTGGATCCCAGCCTCACCGGTGACTTCCATTCGGACCTTCCCACACTGCGCCTTACTGGCCAACCCCAGAGCCGACAGCTTCCCGCTGCTGGAGCAGCGCGTCTGGGGGTTACTGTCACGTCTCTCTCGGGTGCTGATCCTTCCTCTGTCCTGTCACAGCTCCAGTGGTCTGCGTCGCCAGCCTTTAGTTACCACTGTTTCTCAATGCTTCTTGAACGCTGTCCAGTTTGTGGTGGACTGTCCAGTTTCATGACTCACACCTGATTTTCATTTTCTCATCAATACTTGTATAAATGTTCCCTTTGTTTCCCCGTGTCTTTGTGCTGCATTATGAAGGGTCTGTTACCTGTGTGTGATAATACAATATCTGCTTGGACTTCAGACTAGCCATATACAGTAGCTGTAGCTTTGTATCCAGGAAGTGTCCCGTTTATTCATCTTTTGTTTGTTTATGCCGCGCTATAGCAGCCCTTTCCTTTATCACAGGTTGTCTCCTCCGAATGTGTTGTTTGATTAGAAATAAGCCTGTTGTGTTCATCGCAATCCTGCGCCGACTCCAACTCATTATATTCACTGTGACAGAATGCAATAACCATGTATCTGTCACTAACATATTCAAACAAGGCACCCTGGGAAATATTCATGTATGGTTTAATACTATCCAGTGTTTGAATTCAACTGCTTTCAGTTTGTACCAGTTTGTAAATTTAAGGCTGGATAATTTTCAGTGTTGATTGAATCTGACACATTGCTATGTACACTCTCATTCCTGTTTCTCACGCATCCAATAAAGCATAAAACAGCAAAAAATATACCTTAAAATTTCTTAATGTAGACTTATTAAATATTATAGAATGTATAATACTTTATCACTAATAATTTAATCAAGTTAGCACCCCTCAAATCATGACAGCAATAAACATGCAGGATAAGGCCTCATTGCTGGTATTACAGAGAAAAATTTTCATAGTAACTCCACCATTTGAGTTGACTTCTCTCAGACTTAGGATATGCACTTCAGGATATGCATTTTTTTCTGTTTAGCCATGTAAACCCATAACAGTCAAAGCCAATTTCACTGCAATTTCACATCATGTAAGCTCAAAAATTGTACACCGCTTTAGCTTTTCATCAGAGTTCAGAATGCATACTTGACCCAGTGAACAAAGGCAAAATTGGAAAGAAAATGTTTTCATTGTACTAGCTAGTTTCTAATTACTGCCCTGAGAAAGGTCAAATGATCTCCAAATGTCCCATTGTAGCATGGATTTAATATAGCCCACAGTGATTTCAGCACACTTCTGCCTGGAAGAAAGACAAATTACATGAATGTAGTTTATGCAAAACTAGCTAGTGGTAGAAACATATTTTTTCAGACAAATTGCACCTCAATATAAATGAATCATATTTTTTTTTCTAACCATTCCATACATCTTTATACAATGCAGGTGTATGCAACATAGATGTAGCGGAACATTTTCTCTGGATTGGTGATCATCTTCTATCTAAGGACATCCTATTACATTAACCATCAAAACAATTTACATGCATCCCAAACAAGGACTTTCAATATCCATAATATTGCTAACTTTTATTTTTGATTACATTTGCTAAATGTTTGATTACATTTGCTAATATGCTAAAAAAAACTGCTTTTCCTTTGTCTTTATAAATTATTGTGTGCAGACTAAAAAATAAATGTTACCCATTTTAGAATAAGGCTGTGTCTGAATACTTTCCAAATGCATTATGTATTTGTATATTTTGATACATGTGTATTATATTTATTACATTAAATATAATGGTAATTTAGAACCTTAAAGAGCTCCAGGTATTGTGTCAATGTATACCAATGGCAGGTTCATTTTCTGGGACAACTTACAAAAGTAACTTAAACAGTTAGAAAGTATGAATAAATTAGTTCACCTTTTAGATTAGGAATTGTGAAAAAAAATATATACACTTCTAATTAAAGGTCAAAAGTTAACATTATAAACATCTGTATGACTCATAAATACAGTGTCAGGACTACACTCACAACTACAGTGCCTACTGTAGTTTACTAACACACACACATACGGGGGATACTGATACATCGCAACACAACTTATAAATAATTTATTACTGAACCCGATTGAGTTGCTTTAATGTTATTACTAAATGTTACAGTCCATAGAAGATCTGACCAGTGAACAATCGATGCTACATCAAATCCCCAGGCTGAAAACTTTAATAAACAATAAAGCAATTAAAATAGATCTTTAATTTGACTGTATTTTTTTTTTTGTTATTTGATTTGGTAAAATGTTTTGTTGGATATTTTCCCCCACCGAAGACCTTGGTCCAGCAGAGTTCATTTTTGATGAAGTGCACTTTGAGACCTAAAAGGGGTCTCTAAGTTTGGAACCCTTGGAAATATTAAAAAGATTGATGTTTTTTTCAGAAAGCACATTGGTCACTCAAAAGATAAAGTATTTGATAGTATAAAAGGCCTGACTGTCACGGTATGGTGAGGATCAGCGCCACCGTCCCGTACACCTCCAGTTCCCATCACTCCACAAACACATCCCGGACTTGTTTCGTGTCACGTCTTCAACTATTCACACCAGGTCCCAATCATCTCATTAGTATGTGTTTAAATATTTCCCCTCTGCTCCCCACATTGGTCGATTATTGTTGTTGCTGTCTGCATATTACATGTAACCGGTGAGTGGTTTCATTTGCTGTTAATATATCAGTCCCTTTATTTTCATTTAGTTTCTTTCTCTATGCTCGGTGTTTGTTTTTGATTAAAAATACCTTACATTGAGTGTGATCCGCCTGCGCCTGGTTCCTCCACTACCACCACCGCCGTTATAGAATGATCGACCAAAAAGGAACCCACAGGCGTGCGGATAAAACCCGCCATGGTCACAGGGAAAACTCCCTGTGGCTGTGGGAGAAGCCAGAGATGCCGGAGGAGGAAGCTCCTTTAGAAAATACCTTTCTGGCTACCTTTCTCACTGATGGCGTGTCTCGGTGTACGGATCTCACTGCTGGTCCCATGGTGTTGAACGAACCGAAAAATGTAAAGTCCACAATTTAGTTACTAGTTAAATGATTCTTTCTTAGGTAGTATTGGGATGTTTCTATGTTCTTGTATTCTGTCCTAGTGGGTTGTCATTGGAATTTTTATGGTTAACAGATGTTTCTATAAGGTGGGAATGCAGGGCCAAAAGGGTTACTTTTAATTGCCTAGCTTGCTTGATCCTTGAGATAACACCCGTGTCATCGGAAGAGCCCTAGTAAACACATCGGAGGATGTCACTGATAGATAAAGGGTTTATTTTATAGGACTGGTTTTGTTTTCCTTAGGTCAGTAAACCAACCCCCACTACTTTAGTTTTTAGGACATAAACCAGAGTGCAACTTGGGAAAGCTCTCTTGCATTTCCTTAACTCTGCATGCTTCTCTGCTTCTGCAAACCTCAAATCTCTGGAGTACTTTACTCTTTGATACGTGTACTGTAATTATACTACTCTCTTTATATATTAAATTAATTTGTTACATTAATTCATTGACTATTTGGAATTAATCAAAAACGGGTCTGAATCTAGTTCCTTCAGTGTACGGATCTCACTGCTGGTGTGTCTTGGTGTACTGATCTCACTGCTGGTGTGTCTTGGTGTACTGATCTCACTGCTGGCGTGTCTTGATGTACGTTGTACAAATCTCACTGATGGCGTGTCTCTGTGTACGAATCTCACTGATGGCGTATCTTGGTGTACGGATCTTGAAAAGTTGTTTAACGTTACATGAATTTTCCTACATGGGTAGCTGCATTTGACATTTCAACCTACTCTGGATGTTATAGATCAAACATTGCCATCAGGTTCTGCAGGCGTCAGTGTAGATCAAGCTGTTCATGTCATTCTGTGCTGCATTTTAGCAGGATCACACAGTGACCATGACAGGTCCCTGTCACAGCAGGATCTGACAGCCAGGGAGGAAAGGTCAGTCGTGGAGCTGAGGTGAAATGTTGATACATAGCAGGAGTCTTCTAAAAAGGATAAATTATTTTGTTAAAGTTATGTTATAATGTGTAGCCCATAACTTCAATGTTCATATATATTAACCGAACCTGAAGGATGTTGAGTCAACCAGTGTAGTCTTCCCAGAGAGTTGTGTTGGAGCTTGGGAGGTGAGGTTGTGAAATTCAAGTAGAGTGCAGGCAAAATGTACATGTAGATTACATTAAATCAGCCACACACATTGAAATACAGAGGTCTATAGTCGCTCTTCACTAAGAGCACCCATCACAGACAATATCTTAACTAAGTAATATTAAATGAAATGGCTGAAGGCAGTATTGTTCATGTTTAATCTGCCACAATCAAAGAGATGTTGCGTCCACCATTGCACATACACCATGTGGCTGAAAAGTATGTGGACACCCGACCATCACACCTACAGGTGCTGGTCATAAAATTAGAATATCATCAAAAAGTTGATTTATTTCAGTAATTCCATTGAAAAAGTGAAACTTGTATAATGTATACATTCATTCCACACAGACTGATATATTTCAAGTGTTTATTTCTTTTAATTTTGATGATTTTAACTGACAACTAATGAAAACCCCAAATTCAGTATCCCAGAAAATTAGAATATTACTTAAGACCAATACAAAAAAAGGATTTTTAGAAATGTTGGCCAACTGAAAAGTATGAACATGAAAAGTATGAGCATGTACAGCACTCAATACTTAGTTGGGGCTCCTTTTGCCTGAAGTACTGCAGCAATGCGGCGTGGCATGGATTCGATCAGTCTGTGGCACTGCTCAGGTGTTATGAGAGCCCAGGTTGCTCTGATGGTGGCCTTCAGCTCTTCTGTATTGTTGGGTCTGGCGTATCGCATCTTCCTCTTCACAATACCCCATAGATTTTCTATAGGGTTAAGGTCAGGCGAGTTTGCTGGCCAATTAAGAACAGGGATACCATGGTCCTTAAACCAGGTACTGGTAGCTTTGGCACTGTGTGCAGGTGCCAAGTCCTGTTGAAAAATGAAATCTGCATTTCCATAAAGTTGGTCAGCAGCAGGAAGCATGGAGTACTCTAAAACTTCCTGGTAGACGGCTGCGTTGACCTTGGACCTCAGAAAACACAGTGGACCAACACCAGCAGATGACATGGCACCCCAAACCATCACTGACTGTGGAAACTTTACACTGGACTTCAAGCAACGTGGATTCTGTGCCTCTCCTCTCTTCCTCCAGACTCTGGGACGTTGATTTCCAAAGGAAATGCAAAAT